>JABSTR010000659.1:0-32493 GCA_013339765.2 Haemaphysalis longicornis | reverse complement strand
CCTTGCTTCCTTTTCTCCCTCAGTCTCTTGCACCTGCCCCCGCCAGAAGTGCTCACTGTCGCGATAATAATGCAGTGGTGTTCCAAGTATTTTACTGGGGTGGCGGCCTAAGTTACATTAGCTAAGGTCGCTGGAGTTGACAGCCATCCACAGTGCCAAAACCCCAGGAGTTTTCTAGAATTCACCAGACTCCCCGTGGCCTCACCAATATGCTTCACTGTTTCCACGGCGGACACCGCGCTTTCCTTGCTTAAACAAACGGCAATGTCGTCAGCATAGGCTAGTAGTTTGACCTCTGCCTTCTGCAGTTTACATACTCTAATTTTACTATGATGAATGATGCTCAGGCACAGAGCTTCATCATCATAAGCCTTCTACGCCCACTGCAGGGCAAAGGCCACCCCCATAGATCTCCAAGTATCCTACTACTCCTGTGCTAACTGCGACCAATTTATCCCCGCAAACTTCTTGAACTCATCTGCCCATCTAACTTTCTTCCACGCTTGCCACGTTCCCTTCTCTAGGGATGCACTATGTTACCCTTAATGACCAAAGTTTATCTTGCCTCCGCATTACAAGCCCTGCCTACACCAATTTATACTTCTTAATTTCCGCTAATACATCCTTAACACGCGTTTGTTCCCTGACCCACTCCGCTCTCTTATTGTCCATTAGCGTTACACCTATCATCTTCTTGGTTCATTGCTCGTGAGTCATCCTCAATTTAAGTTGAACCCTTCTAGTGAGCCTCCAAGTTTTTCCCCCGTAGTGGCCCCGTAAGATGCAGCTGTCATCACACTTTCACTTTCTCTCAGGGACAATGGTAGGCTGCCATTATTATCTGACAATGCCTGCCTGAATGCACTCCGTCCCATTCTACATCTAATTACCTCTGCTTCATGGTTGGGATCCCGGGGCACTACTTCGCCTAAGAATATATATTCGCTCATCGCTTCCACTGCCTCGCCACCTATCTCAAACCGCTGTGCTCTCCCGAGGCTATCGAGCATTGTTTTAGTTTTCTGCATATTAATTTTCAGGTCCATGATTCTACTCTGCTTGTCCAGTACGGTAATCATGCTTTGCAATTCGTCCTCCGAGTTACCTGTTCCATATCCAGTGTTCTGAATATCTCTTGTAAACATGCTGAGAATGACATTGGAAGATTGTGTCTCCTTGTCTGAAGCCCTTCCTTATAGATATTTTACTGCTCTCGGAGGACTATGGTAGCTGTGGACCCATTGTAGATATCCTCTAGTATTCTTAGTATAATGCTCGTCTACACCCTGATTCCGCAATGCCTGCATGACTGCAGGGGAACCAGCGGGCCTCGTGTCATGTGACCCGCCGCGGTGGCTCAGTGTCTAAGGCGTTGCGCTGCTGAGCACGAGGTCGCGGGTTCGATTCCCGGCTGCGGCGGCCGCTTTTCTGATGGAGGCGAAAAGCAAAAACGCCCGTGTGTACGAGATTTTTCGGCGCACGTTAAAGATCCCCAGGTGGTCAAAATTAGTCCGGAGCCCTCCACTACGGCGCGCCTCATCGCCTGCGTTGCGTCGGCGCGTTAAACCCTACAATCAATCAATCAATCGTGTCATGTGGAGACCACCCCCTTGCCGTTCCCGGAGAGACCCTGGTCCCGCCTGCACGTGTATTCGGGGGCCCCTTCAAGGGCCACTACTTCCTGGTGGTGGTGGTGGACGCCTTCTGGAAGTGGATGGAGGTCCAATCAGTCACCACTCAATCGGCAGGAGCAACCATTGCGTGCTACGCAAGTCTTCGCAGCCCAGGGTTTGCAGGACGTCATCGTGTCCAAAAACGGTCCCGCTTTTGCCAGCGACGAGTACCTGGTCGGGCTAACGAAGAACCGAATCCGCCGGATGATGGTTCCGCCGTACCACTCCGCATCGAACGGTGCTGCCCAGCGGGTGGTACAAACAGTCAAGGAGAAGCTCAGGAAGAGCAAGGCTGGGGATTTCCGGACGCAGGTTGCCGGGTCCTTTTCCAGTACCGGACCACACCCCACGACGTCACTGGCCGTGCCCCCGCGAGCTCCTGTTGGGCCGGTGGCGAAGACACCTTTGGACATGTTGCATCCAGACCACTGGTTCCACAGCGCTCCTGAAGCAGCTCAAGAAAAAGCTGGCTGTTGACCGAGGTCGCCGTCCTGGGCGTTTGCCGGAGTCTGTAGCTCCGGTCTTCACCAGAAACTTACGGCCTGGTCCACCCTGGTCCGCCGAGCATGTGGTCTCTCATGCCAGTGCGTCATCACTGCTCGTCCGCATGTAGGACGGGACCACGTGGCACCGGCACCCTGACCATGTGAGGCCTCGCCTGGCAACCTCATCCGCCCATTCAGGAAGCCAGCCCGCAGGGGAGCCAACAGCTACATTGGCCGCTGCCAGTGAAGCGCCAGGGGCTGGTGCTACTCGCACCACTTTGGCGCCAGTCAAGTTTGGCGCCACCTGCAAGGCCGGCCACTGCAGTCCCTTTGGTCGTCGCGAGAGTAGCACAGGCAGCACCCGACGCTGCCACACCTGGATCGACACCTGTGCCCAGGAGAACGCGACCGCGGAGACGCAGGAAAGTTACTCGCCGGGGTAACAGGCGTAGTTTGGTTTGTGTTTGTGTTGGATAAACGAACTTGGGGATAAAGGGTGTGGCAAGTATGTGGCGCACCCCGACCCTCATCTTCATTGGCCGCTAAGTTTTGTGGCCCCGTCAGGCTCGGTAGGCAACAGTGTGTTTGGACGGCCAATAAACACCGACGAGCACACCAGCTCGCGGTCGGTCACCGTCACCACCAGCAGGCTGCGGGTCGTCTCTCGGCTGGAGGGTACTCCCACGTTCACGAATGCGGGGCAAATTTATGAATTTATGCCATTCCTAAAAAAGTGCCGAAGTTATTCAGTTTTTTTACGAAGTTCTATTTTTTCTAGAAACACGGTCTTTTGCTGATGTGTTTAGAAACGTATGACCAAAAATGCCCATAACTTACAAGTTTGTCAGAACAGGAGAAATTGTGTCTCCTTGTCGGACGCCCTTTACTTATAGATATTTTACTGCTCTCCTTATGGAGGACTATGGTAGCTGTGGACCCATTGAAGATATGCTCTAGAATTCTTACGTAACGCTCGTCTACACCCTGATTCTGCAATACCTACATGACTGCTGGAGTTTCGACCGAATCAAACGCTTTATCATATATGAAATATATAGGGTTGAGTACCATACCCCGCGCATTTCTCTATCGCCTGATTGACCGTGTGAATATGGTTTATTGTTTAATGGCTTTACGAAGCCCTGCTTGTCGATTACGTTGACTGAAATCTAAGGTGGAGAAAATTCTGTTAGCGATTACCTTGGTAAGTACCTTGTAGACGACTGACAGTAAGCTGACCGGCCTGTAATTTTTCAAGTACTTCATGTCACCTTTCTCATGGATTAGGATGATGTTCGCGTTCTTCCAAGATTCCGGTACACTTGCGGTCATTAGGCATTGCGTATACAGGTTGACAGTTTTTCAAGTACATTTATTTCCCCGCCATCCTTCAAGAGGTCTGCTGTTATCTGATCCTCAGGGTGCTTTGCCCCCCTTCATTTTTTCTCAAAGCCTTCCTTACTTCTTCTGTCATTACTGGTGGGATGTCTATCTCCTCTGAACTATTTCTCGTTCGGCATTATCCTGGATGTCCCGGCTACTGTGCAGATCCCTATAGAACTCCTCGGCTACTGTGACTATTTTATCCCGATTTGTGATGACATGGCTTTCTCTTGTTTTTAAGTTTAAGTGCATACATCTGATTTTTCGCCATGCCTCGACGCCTCTTCTTCACTGCTTTCAAGCTGCCTCCGTTTTTGACGGCACGCTCAATCCTCTTCATATTATACTTCGTATGTCAGCTGTCTTACGCTTATTGATTGATTGATCGTTTTCTCTTGTCCCCATTCAGATATGTAGTCATTTGACTGTTTTGCCCTTCTGCAAAAATCCTCATTGGATTGGCAGTCATCATCATCACCAGCCTCTATCTACGCCCACTGCAGGGCAAAGGCCTCTCCCATTATTCTCCAATAACCTCGGTCCTGTGCCAACTGTGACCAATTTATCCCCGCAAACTTCTTGATCTCATCTGCCCATCTAACTTTCTGCCGCCCCCTGCAGCGCTTCCCTTCTCTAGGGATCCACTCTGTTACCCTTAATGACCAGCGGTTATCTTGCCTTCGCATTACATGCCCTGCCCACGTCCATTTCTTCTTCTTAATTTCTACTAATATGTCTTTAACACACCAGTTTGCTCCCTGACCCACTCCGCTCTCTTCTTGTCCCTTAATGTTACACCTATCATTTTCCGCTCCATTGCCCGCTGAGTCGTTCTCAATTTAAGTTGAACCCTCTTAGTGAGCCTCCAAGTTTCTGCCCCGTAGGTGAGTACCGGTAAGATGCAGCTGTCATACACTTTCTTCTTCAGCGACAATGGTAGGCTGCTATTCATTATCTGAGAATGTCTACCATATGCACACCACCCCATTCTGATCCTTCTAATTATCTCTGCCTCATGGTTGGGATTGGCAGTATCCACAGATAAATAAATAATCCATAAAACAGACGCCGAACTTCAGCAGTTCCTGGAGAAGGGCCGGGCGGGTGCCCTAGTAGCAAAAAAATTTTATTCATTCATTCTGTTCAGCTTTAAGAGGCTGCTGTCGTTGGGTCGAAAGACAGTCTCTACGGCGACATAGTGACACGGAAATCGATTGATTGTAGGGTTAACGCGCCGACGCAACGCAGGCGATGAGGCGCGCCGTAGTGGAGGGCTCCGGATTAATTTTGTCCACCTGGGGATCTTTAACGGAAATCATTGGGGAAATTTAACGGAAAGTGACACGGAAATCATTGATCGAATAATGCGCAAAGCTTTTAAAAAGTATTAAATCTGCCTATGAGCCACAATGGCCCGTCTCCTACAACTTTGCCTCCACGACACCGTATTCGAGCTTATCGAAGGCCGCCTATCAAGCCAACGGCTCCGTTTAACACAAAAACCTGCAGGGCTAGCCCTCCTAAACAGTTTCCATATCGCATATCGCTTCTCTCTGCGGGAGGGAGAGGGGCGGGGTGGGGGTAGGGTGGCGACAGCATCGGTATTTCTCAGAGAGGGCCGGCGACGAAAATAAGTACACGATACCCGCCGGCGCCACTAACCGCATATCGTGCGGCGGCAGAGCGTGAGACAGAGAACCTTGATTGCGCGCAAGTGCGCGAAGCCCGCATTCGACTGCGGAGACGACCGTGTACACACCACCGAAAGTAACTTTGCTGTATCGCTTTTCGACTGGGAGAAAGAAGCCACCCTTCACCACACCCTCAAGTTTTCCTATCTGTGCTCGTAATTTTTTTATTGACCTGAATCCTTGAGCGCCAGAAGGTACAGTAAAGCCCGCTATATCTATCAGCGCGAGGATTGTAAAATAGTTCGATATAGCAAAAATTCGATATAGAAATTGAAGCAAAAAAAAAAAAAACTTATATGAGAGCAATCTTGCCGACGGAGTCACGAGCTAACGCTGAGCTCTTACCACCCTGCAGTTCACTATTGATACGACGCTTTATCGGAAATAAAATAATAATTTATTGGGGCGGAAGAACTGCGTGAGTGTAGCCTGCTTCTTGGAGCGCAGCGCGTTGCTGGCGACTGCTTGCTCCACGGTATCTAAACAGTCGACAAGCACAAGACCGCTGCCCTCAATGGCACTGCAGTATCGCCGTAGCAGGGCCACGGCCGCGACGGCTTCGCTCGTGCTCGGAAGCGGTAGGGAGTCCTCGGCGTCTTCGACAGAGCGGAGACCAGCATGGATACACTTTAATTGACGAACAAGTGGATACGACTGTGCGACAAATGCGAGGTCTCTTCTCCATGAGCCCCAATTCTGCAACCTCCGACCCTGAAACCTGTGCGGACGTCCGTGGGTACGCAGCTGGAACAAGAAATGAACGGAGCCGGTATCTCTTAAACAAGATGCGCAACCTTGCCAAAGCTACCGGCACCGCAGTTGCAGCACCATACCGAAACCCTTAATGCTGAAGAAATTGTTGTCCTGCACTGGCACCTCGCTTTGAAATACCAACCAGGCACTATTTTTCGCAAGAACTTGGCACAGTCTGAAGCGCACTAAAAGATCTAACACTGCTTTCCAAGTTGGCTTAGGTGGAACTTCCTAGACTACTGGCTTTTGCAAAAGTGTTATATTCGCCCTCTGGCGTAAAGTGAATCACCCTGCGGCCTGGATTGCGCTA
Source organism: Haemaphysalis longicornis (assembly GCA_013339765.2). NCBI lineage: Eukaryota > Metazoa > Arthropoda > Arachnida > Ixodida > Ixodidae > Haemaphysalis > Haemaphysalis longicornis. The sequence goes on along the minus strand of JABSTR010000659.1, from coordinate 26,198 downwards.
ATCGCGGCGATGTATTCGGGGGGTGTGGGGTCAGATTTCGTGAAGAGAGAAATAAACTGCTTGGGGACGGTTCGTGGCCATCGGTCCTTTGAAACCCACTCCATCTTTTTTTATTTAATTTCGCTTGCGCATGTGCAGCGCAACCCTGGGATAGCAGAGTATAGAACGTATACAGCTGGAACAGCCGACTTCGTCTCCGCTTCGTACTGCTTGTTTAATAGGGCATACGACTAATTCCCTGAAGAGGAAGAAGTCGGTTCGGCTTTGTTACGTATGGGCCCGGCGACGGGCTTTCTTTCAGCACTCCGCGGCTGGCGGCGAAGCCACTACGTGCGCCTTTCAAACAAGCCCCACCGTGTCGGTGACTCATGTTTTCACGTCTCGACAAAAGCCCGGGTCAGACGCTTCGCTTTCGGCGCGTTTCAAACTTCGACGGTTGCCGGCCCGGCGGACCACGTCGAGACGCGCCCAAGGACACAGAGGCCCCGCGATCGCAGCGGAGTCCTCTCCCCTCTCTCGGACTCAACGTGCGCCGATGCTACCGGCTCCTCACGAACTCTGGAAAGAGCGTTGTGTGCGTCTGTGACGTTCGTAGCGTGTGCACCAATCTAGAGGGAACGCGGTTTTTACCGTTGCGCTTTTGGGTATAAATACGAGCCGCCCCAAGCGCTGTAGACCATTCCTGTTTGAGCAGTGAATCATTGCGGTCACTCTGCTCGAGTCCTGTACTGTTACCTCGCCCGTCGGGGCGTTGTTTTTTGGCTTCGGCTCACCTCTCGCTATGAAGTAGACAGTTACGTTAGCCTACGGCTTCTGGATTCTTTCACGGCTGCAACAGCGGATGGCAGCTCTCACCACGCTACCACACGTATGTCGGAGGCGACGCGCCCGGCCCGGGTCGGCCCACCCGGTCGCAACAACTGTGTCAGCGCTGGGATGACACGGTCGCAACAACTGGTTGGCAGCGGTCGGATGGCAACTTCGTAACACCTGGAGCCAGCGGTGCGCGAGACCCAACACCACGGACGTCAAGGCGGCTTCGGACTTCGCAGAATTTACGGCGGTCAAGGGTGAGTGCGGAACTTTTCTTCACTGAGTTTTACCAGGCTTCTTAGGATAGCTGGTAGGGCGTGTGTTTTTGTGCGTGGGTTATTCGCGCAAACCATTTTGGAGCCGTGGGGAAAGCAGTACTCTAGACCGGCCATGAATTTGAAGGCGTTGAAAAAACCGCAGTTGTTGGAGCTTGCAAAAGAGTTGCACTTGGATGTTACTGACGCGCTGAGAAGCCAGAGCTGATACTGTGACAAGTGTGTGGCGCCCCCCATCCCTGATATTTGTTGGCCGCTAAGTTCAGTGGCCCCACCAGGCTCGGGGGCAACATTGGGTGTGGCTGGCGAATAAACAACGCCGAGCACGGCTGCTCGCGGTCAGTCACCGTCACCACCAGCACGCTGCATGTCTCTCGGCTGGAGGGTATACCTATCCTCCAGGTTCACGAACGCGGGGGTAAATCGTGACACTGGCGACGGGGAAGAAGCCCGCGGAGCGGCCGAAGCCACCGAGAGCGCCGCCGTCGAGAACGCCGAGACACCGCCCCCTCAAGCCAGCCGCCATTACGCCATGCCGCTGTACGGGAGGCTCGAGCCGTTCGAGGGTGAAGGGTCCGCCTGGCCGGTCTACGAGGAACAAGTCGGCGTGTTTTTCCGGGCGAACGACACACCCGAGGCAAAACAGCGCGACATCTTCCTGGCCAGCTGCGGGACCCGCGTCTTCGCTCTCCTGCTCGACCTGCTCACGCCGGCCACGCCGCACGACAAGTCGCGGGGTGAGCTGCTCGCGACGCGACGCTCGCACTACAGCCCGGCTCCGTCGACGTTAATGGAGCGCTTTCGCTTCAACAACCGGAGCCGCCGAGACGGAGAGACGCTCGGGCAGTTTGCAGGCTACCGACATTCCACCACCACTGAGCGAGTCGCTAGCGTTCCACCTCCAACTCAGATACTCGATGTCGAGCAACGGCCAGCCACGCTCGTAGCCATTCCGGTGTCGCCTGGGGTTGAGCCGTCTTGTGAGACCGGGCCGCCCATGCCTAAATTGGCCTTGACAGCCAAAAGGAGAGCGAAAACACCCTGAGGTGTTCGCTTGCCGACAGTTGTCGCAAATAAATGCGGCAAGAGCTCTCATGCGTGCCTGCCGAGTGGCAGTGCCGCACGCTCGCTTTGCGCCGGGTCTCAGCGGACCTCGGAGCGACCGAGAACGAAAGCGCACGCCTTGCTGGAGCGGTGGAAAGTAGAGCAGTTTTCTCCGCGCGCTCGAGACACGTCTCGGAAGAAGGCCGATGTCCTCTCGACCGGTCGCAGTCGCTTTCAGAGTGCGGGGGCACCTAAAGTACGGTACAAAAAGGGGAAAGCTCAGGGCAATGACGAGAGCTCAAATCGCAGCTCTCAGCGCGAGAAATGGCTTGTAGATGCCTGACTTTTACGATTACGTTCTTTTTGCGTGGGACATTTCCAATCACGCGAAATGTCACATTTCAAGTTTGTATGCTTGTCTAAAGTACTGCTAGGCTAAAATTTAACTAGTGTAGTTAGGTATTAGCGTATTTTATCGCAACTAAAAACCTGGTAGATCTTCAGTGTGGATTTGTCATCGCACTTGCCGGCGATGCGGTTGTGTCTTCCTGTGTTGTTCGGTTGCTTGCCTGACCAAGCCAGAGACGTTCTTGGCAAGCCACCATTCGTCCAGTGATCGGCCCGGTGAAGCTCCAGCACGGTGTCGTACAGCCAGGCATGGAGTCGAGCATCTGGCCAGCACTTCTCTCCGAAAGCATCCCTCCGGACAACGGTTGTAGACCCTTATCCATCGGGAAGTCAGACCCCCGGCGGAGAAGCTGTTACGTATGGGCCCGCCGACGGGCTTTCTTTCAGCACTCCTCGGCTGTGCGGCGAAGCCACTACGTGCGCCTTCCAAACAAGCCCCACCGTGTCGGTGACTCATGTTTTGACGTCTCGACAAAGTCCGGGTCAGACGCTTCGCTTTCGGCGCGTTTCAAACTTTGACGGTTGCCGGTCCGGCGAGACACGTCGAGACGCGCCAAAGGACACAGAGGCCCCGCGATCGCAGCGGAGTCCTCCTCTCTCCCCTCTCTCGAACTCAACGTACGCCGATGCTACCGACTGCTCACGAACTCTGGAAAGAGCGTTTTGTGTGTCTGTGACGTTCGTAGCGTGTGCTCCAATAGGCCTCCTGCGCTGCCCAGGGGGCGCTGCGCAAGCGGCTTCCGGGCAGTACTTCCGGGTGGTACAAAGCTGCGCTGGGTCCCATAGGATCTCGTTGTGACGGAAGCACAAAATGAGCTCGATATTCCCGATTGTTTTGCGACATGGTCACCAGCCCATCCCCGACGAGTCCGGTCTCTTCCGGCGATCAACTTGGCGTTAGGGGAAAAAGCTTTGCAGCGCTAAATACGTTTACAGCGCTGACGAAAGTGCCGGGACGGTGACGGCGCTCTCCCACTCGCAGGTTCACGGATCGATGGTCGTATGAAGTGAAATTTGAAGTGAAACTCCTAGTTTAAACTAATACTCTAGGTGACAAAGGCTTTTCAACCACAGCCGATCAAAAAATAAGAGGGACGCAATCGGCGATGTTCGCGCTTTAAAAAGGCAGCGAGTTCCGGCGGACCCGCTGGCTCGCCTGCCTGCGTTACACCCGATCTTTTGCGTACCTGTGCACTATGCGTGCACTTTCATTAAACAGTGCTCGTTTGCGTCGCCGTTACGACTACATGGTGCAGCGTTAACTTGCCGTTTTGTTGCGTGTCTCAGTGACAAAATGCAGCGAGCGTCAGAACCGTGAAATCTGTTTTGTGATTCCGAAATTAGTAGCGGTAAAACAAGGTGGTCGGGCGAACTGAGAGGCCGCTCACTTTCCTTGTTTGCTCTCACTTTACTTAATTACGCTGTTGCATGATATATTCCCAGTTCGCACTTAATAGGCTAGAATGAGGGTCAGAAACGTTTTGAATTGTAGGGCCGAGTTACATGCAGCCGACACGGCGGAGGGCTGGAGGGCAAATCGGGTGGGAGGTGGAGGGGGGCTTTGAACGAAAAAGAAAATAGCGAATTGCCAATAATATTTGACAATAATGTGACGAAATGTGAAGATGGGGGACAATTCAACTGGAAGCGACCAATTCTCTGTTCTTGTCTCGTTGCCTAACTCCATTTGAGGACAAAGCTGGCGTGTCGGCGTTCAGATTTTTAGCGACGACCCCTGAACTAGAAGATAACCAACAGAGTAAGTGATGATCGTATGTGATAATCGCGCGCCGTGATGATCGCGCGCCGTGTATGCGGCTGCTATGTTATGCAAATATAGAAGTACACATCTTTGCAGGCAGCGGGCGTACGATTTGGTGCTTGTTTTGCGTCCTTTAATAGCGGCTAATTTGTTTATTTGACGCTATTGCCTCACCTACTCGCTGTACCCTGTACCCTGCCGTTCGTAAATCGTGCGGCGTAAAACGTTACGCAAGAATAATTTAGTTTGCGAAAATACAAAACAAAATTTCCACTGGTTTTCAAGGCGGTGCCAGGCCAGCAGTGTCAGCTGAGTCGGCTGCGCAATTCTTGCGTTCGCTTGCATGCTCCCGCTGAAGCAACCTTTTGCAGTTACCAGCAGCGTTCCGTGTTTATGCTACTCGTGAACTTTCCTTTGTCGACCGCACGCAAGAAGAAAGAACGGTAATGGTCGTCAGGAAGTTAGACCATCCGACCTGGCGATACTGTCCCACGTCGCGACGACCGCGAGAGCTCGCTGAAAAGAAAGACGATAAATCGGCTTGTTTTAGCGGATATTATTTTGTTTAGCCTCTGCAACCACATTAAGGGCTATTTCATACAGTACACAGTCATTTAAACGCTCCCTGCAAAGCGATTAAAGTAAGTACAACCAACTTTCACTCTGGCTTTTAATGGCAAACACATGGAGGGCCGCGAGGGTCGTCTGCTTTTGTACTACTACCCAGAGGCGTCGGCCACTAGGGGCGCTGCATGTCGCCGAAACTCCAGCGCAGGAGACCTATCTAGAGGGAACGCTGTTTTGACCGTTGCGCTTTTGGGTATAAAAAATTGGCCGCGTATCTGCTCCTTTCGTTGCAAATGCCGTCAAAAGACGATAGTCTTTATAGGCTTTTGCGAAGTAAATGCCTGCCTTCGCTTTACGGCTCACCTCTCATGTTGTTCCTCTTGCGTCGCGCTCCTCCCAAGGTAAAGACGCCAATGTTTGCTTAAATCATTTTAAATTTCCCGCGTTCCGCTGCTCCAAACCGGGTGTCTCGATGCGAACGCTGCCGTACGGCGAAGACGCGCGTTAATCAAGGCGCCCTACTTCAACGTTTATAGAACCGCGTTTCCCTACTCCACGTCCGTTGCAAGCAGAACGTGGAACCTATCTAGTGGAACCTTGCGTAACTGTTGCCGGTTGATTTCTTAAATGGCGCCAGAAGCTATAGTGGCGCGGGCGACAGCAGGCGACAGCGGAGTGAATTCTTTTTCTGCAGTTGATGAAGTATTTAATTTCGCAAAAGTCAAGCATGTTTCAATTTTTATAAAGGAACACTGCAAATATCACTTCTCTATTGATTTGTTGTCTCATATTTGCGTAATGTCTTGTTCTTCTTCCCCAATGTTGACAAGTATGAACATTACACCGGACATAGACGGGTACATTTAGCTGTGACTATATAAGACTATTGCGCAGGCATTGTTTTGCTTTGGCCGGGTGGCTGAATCGAGTCACAGACAGACAGACGGACAGACAGACAGACAGCCGTACAGACAGACGGACATAAAGACAGACCAAAATTTCTGGGTTTAAGTAGCCCAAGAAAGACTATCGTCTTTAATAAATACGAGCCACCCCAAGCGCTGTAGTTCATTCCTGTTTGAGCAGTGAATCATTGCTGTCACTCTGCTCGGGTCCTGTACTGTTACCTCGCCCGTCGGGGCGTTGTTCTTTGGCTTCGGCTCACCTCTCGCTATGAAGTAAACAGTTACGTTAGCCTACGGCTTCTGGAATTCTTCACGGCTGCAACAGCGGCTGGCCGCTCTTCAAACCACGCTACCACACGTATGTCGGAGGCGATGGAGCTCGGCCCTGGTCGACCCACCCGGTCGCAACAGCTTGCTCTAGCTGCCCTGCAATTTCTTAGCTTTTCGTGCCTCCCCGTCTTCATCACCTGTTCTCCTTCACGCTGCCTGTTTCTAATAGCTCGGGGACGCCCCGGCAGCGTCTTGCTAAGACAAGCGAGCTGAGACCAGCGTCTTGCTGAGACCACGTCTTGCTGAGACTTCTTTCTGATACCAGCAAGCGCACCCTGCTGCTCGGCAGTGTGCCGCCGCTGCCTGCGCTATATGCCGCAGTTATGGACTAGGCCAGATCATCGTCACTCCCTCCGGACCGAATGAGCCACCTTGAGCTGTGTCATGCGACACACCTGCCTCAACAACCCTAGAGAACCCACCAACCCCCCAAAAGCGTGCGATTTACTGAAGTCCACATGATGCTGACGCTCCTGATGCCAACGTGAAAAAAATGGATCAGGCATTCACTCTTTTATCGCATAAGAAGAAGCGAATCACGGGAATTCCGTTCGTGTTTTAACCGGCAGAAGTAGGATGCAGTCTCTGGAGAGCTAACCCTAACGTCGTCGCAGCGGAGGTTGTGGCCGCGGCACAAGAAAAAAGTTCTAACTCATCGCTCGAACAACGATTGCAACTTTGTTGTCAACGTGCCTTCTCTCTCTGCGGCCAATCGTCTTCTCTAGGTGCCAACCTTTGAAGCTCGGGTTCCGCAATCCTACATGGCTACCCACGGAAAGATTCAAGCGGTCCCTCTAGAATACACGGATAGGGAGCTTTGGAGGTATACCTAGGTGACCAAGGCGTCCTATATGCTCTCAGGCAGGTCTCCTCGTGTAACAAGGGCAGGGTCGTTGCTGAACCCGCCGGCGATCCGTCATTGTAGAATTTAAGGCCGGCACGCCACTTCCTGCACGGGTATTCTTTGGCTTCTGCAGCTTTCCCCTTACGGACTACATGGGTGCAGCCACGCAGTGTTTCCAATGCCAGAGGCATAGCCATATCGCTAAAAATTGCCGAAGGTCAATACGATGTAAAGTTTGCTCTGGGTCTCACTCATACAAAGACTGCACCTCACGGGCCCAACCACGATACGCAAACTGTACGTGACGGCCCATATCCTGCGTCGTTTGGAGCTTGCCCAAAGAAAAGGCCGCAACTCATGCTCGCAATGTGAAGCAAATTCGAGGCAAAGTTCCTAGTCGGCGCGAACCTTCGCCGAACCCAGACATCCTCTTTACAACTGCGTTGCAATCGTCGCATGATCCACCAGCTCAGAGTAGCGCGCCTACAAACGAGTCTTATGCGGGAGTCGTCCAAGAACAGTCGTCGACCGAAATTTCAAAAGTCCCTTCTGATGCTCGTTCTAAGGACGCATCCTCCCCCTCGAAACGGCGCTCGCATAAGGACCATGATGAATCAGCAAGTCAAACCGGCCAGATAGACATTGTGAATAGGCTTATTCCGATGCTCTTTGCGGCCATAAAGCACTGCTACGTGCCAACCCCTCCTCTCAGCATTTCCTTGAAGTCTGGGGAGTTCTAGCCTTAGAGCCACTCATAGCATCTACCTTCACGGCGTAACGGCGTGCCAGCCGATCACAACAATGATGACTCAGCCACCATCGACATCTCAGAAAGTGTCTCTAAACGCTCATCTCTGGGACCATTATTTTTCAATGGAAAGCCCGTGGCTTGCGTTCAAAACTTGCACGGACTTCCGTAAATTTGTACATTTATCAGTTCCCATTCATAGTGATATCTGAATCACGCGTTGGGGATCTCTCGTTTAAAAAAACTATCGAATCTATCATTCGGAACGTTTAAACGTCGTAAGCCGGCTGTTTATAGGTTTCCGCAACGACATGTCTGCTGCAGCAGTGGCCGTTCCACCTCATCACACCGCAGAATACGTCTGCGCTAAGTCTGTAATTGGAATACAACCATTTACACTAATTGGTGCTTTCCTGGATCCAGGGAATGCCTTTGATGCTTCTAGACTCGAAAGTATCATCGTTAGCACGGCGCGCCTCACATAATGTGCGGTGATTTCAACGCACACAAAAAAATGTGGGGGAGTGCTCCTACGAATTCTCGCGGAATAAGACTCGCCGAGCTGATGGTAAAAAATCCTATTGAACCTCTCAGTGATGGCAGTGTAACGTTCTTAAAAAAACTCAAAAGTCACAAGCTGCATTGATATTTCGTTGGTGTAAAGCCATTTCATCAGAAAATTTGCTTGGTGCACAGACTTCTGAACAAGAGGGAGTGATCACTAGCCCATTCTTATATCCTCTCCCACTGCAGCTCTGTTTGGACGTAAAATGAGGGTCAAGTGCACAGACTGGAAAGACCACAGGGTGTCTGCAGACCTCAGAATCACAGCAGCAACTCCGGACGAAGACCTTACACTAACTTTAACCAACTGCCTTCAGGAATCCTCCTGAACCATGACCAAACGTCTCAATGGGAAGACCGACCAAGACTACGAAAGGTTACGAGCCGTTCGCAGGTGGGCAGAACGAAAGGCACAACGAACTAAGGCATTAGAAGACGTACGAGAGGCTCGAATAGCACAGAGTCAGGTGAGACGTCACTTAGAAAAGTTGAGGAGGCAGCGGTGGCGGGACTTGCTCAAAAATAGACATCTGCGAACCTCGGTCATGCATTTGGCGCGTTATTAAGGGAATGCGCAACAATGTTCGGCAGCTATACCCATTCACAGCGCTATAGTTGCACGACGGCATTTCCCAGAAAGAGGCGGCGGGCGAGTACTGTAGGCTCCTGCCCACAAGATCAGTATCTCTGACATGCCCTAGAAGTGGCTTCTCTGAAGTACCGCCAGCTGCTTGCCCCGCCATCGACCTCCCCTTTTCCGTGCAAGAACTCTAAGCAGCCACTTCCCGTGCCAACCAAAGTTCTTGGCCTGGTCAAGACGAAATAACCTATGATGCCATTTCTCACCTGTCCCACCACTGTCGATTACGTCTCCTGGAATACTACAATTCAATTCGGCTCGCTGATACCGTACCTTCTCAATGGAAGCTAACAAGGATCGTGGCCATCCTGAAGCCTGTAAAATCACCGATGAGGTATAATTCTTTCCGACGGGTAGCTTTGCTAAGCTGTGTTTGTAAAATTGTGGGAAAAATGATAGTAAGGAGAATGACGTGGTACCTTGAGAGCAAAAATCTTTATCCACCTCAGATGAACGGTTTTCGCGGCAATAGAGCGGCCATCGACAACGTAATTTCACTGGTTTTGCCTCTAGAAGACGACTTGCATAACGGATACACCCCCCGTGGCCCCAACGGCGCGCCGCCGGTAGCCGATCGCGGAGGCCACGCACCCCCATTGCAATATTCTTGGACATCAAATCTGCATTCGATTCAGTTTTCCATGGTGCAATCCTGGCATCCCTTGCTGCTCTTGGCTTCGGGGGAAACTTTAGGCGTGTATCAAGTTACCTACACGGGCCAGAACTCTTCATGCGCGCTCCGGAAGGCCCAACGTCGTACTACGCTATACAACATTGATTTGATTGACTTATTGTATACGGCTTAACGCGGCGACGCAACGCAGGTGATGAGGCGCGCCGTAGTGAACCGTAGTGGAGGGCTTCGGATTAATTTTGACCACCTGGCAATCTTTAACGTGCGCCGAAATATCGTACACATGGGAGTTTTTGCTTTTTGCCTCCATCAGAAAAGCGGCCGCCGCGGCCGGGAATCGAACCCATGTCCTTGTGCTCAGCAGCACAACGCTATAGCCACTGAGCCACCGCGCCGGTTTACGCTATACAAAAAGGAGTGCCCCAAGGGGCCGTTTTGAGCCCTCTCCAGTTCAACCTGACACTCATTCGCTGAAAGAGAGTCCTCCCGCCTGGCGTACATGTCACACTCTATGCGGACAACATCTGCATTCGGAGTGCGACGCGATCGACGATGGTTGCATGTTTATGGCGCAAGGCCAACTAGGGCAAACAGCGCCAAAACAATGGTTATGTATGACGGATGAAGATGTGAACTCAACAAAATTGCTCAACAAAAGCAAAAATTAAATCAGTAAAAGACAATGAGGATGGCTGGTGTAAAAGGCCAGGGTGTGATAGTGCATGGCATGAAATTAGATGCAAAAACTACGCGTGATAGGGAATGAGGTGTAACAATTTGATTTCACTAAGAAACGTAAAGTGCGTTTTAGAGGAATCATGGGCTCATCCGCTCAAAACAGTGCTGGGTGTAGTGGGATGTGTTGTCTGTATACTTGTGGGAAATGTTTGCGTCTTGTTCTGTGGAGTGCTTTGCATGTAATGAGAATGTGAATTACGGATAGGCCCTCCCCACACCTGCTACACAAGGGTCTTGGAGATCCAGTGAGCAGATGGGAGTGTGTCAAGTGTGTGTGGCCTATCCGTAATCTAGCTAGGGCAACTTCGATTAATTTGTTGTGTGAGTCAGTAGTGTATCGCCCTATGTGTGGCTTTATTATGTGTAACTTGTTGTCTGTCTGTGTATCCCAGTTGGCTTGCCATGTTTTGCGAAGGTGTTGCCTTATGTGTGGATTGAGATCGGTGTAGGGTATTGGTGTTACGTCCACTGTGTAAGTGCAGCAGCGGCGGCCATTCGATCGGCGGTCTCATTCCCCGCGATTCCAGCATGGCCTGGAACCCAGTACAGGCTTAGTTGAACATTATTAGCATACACAGACATTATGGCATTAAAAACTGGATTGACAATGTAGTTTTTCCTGTGTCTGTGTGACGACAATGCATGCACAACGCTCAAAGAGTCTGTAAGGACGACAGACTTAGGAATTCGTTTTTAAAGAATGTGCTGAACAGGGATTAAAATGCCATAGGCTTCTGCTGAGAAGACATTGGTGTGTACGCTCACAGTTCCGCAAGAAGTAAAGTTAGGACCATGAGCGGCGCAAGACACCATAGTTGAAGTTTTCGAGGCATCACAGTAAAATTCGGCACATCCATACTTATCCTGCAGGGAAAAGAAGTGCTGCAGAATCCCAGCACTCGGAACCCTGCATTTATCCATTTTTATAAAAAAACATCACAACAAACAGGCTGCAGTTTCCATGGTGGTATAACGTCAGAAAATGATGATGATGCACATACATCTAAATACCCAACGGAAAGACCTGAAGCTTCCTCTCTCACTCTCAGTGCAGTAGGGCAAAGAAACAGATGGACGATTTGAGAATAGCTGGGTTGTAGATGTATCGTTGAGGACAGGTTTAAAAACATGGTTATTCAATGATGAGACCTTAAAAGCATATACAGTGTAGCCCATTTATAACGAACCCACTTACAGCGATATAGCGGTTATAACGAAGTGATCTTGATTTCCCGTCCCAATTATAGCGGTCTTATAATAGTCCAGATATAGCGAAAAAGCGGTTATAGCGAAGAAATTTCAGATTCCCGCTTACTTCGTTATAACCGGGCTACACTGTAATAAATCTATGTACATTCGTTGATGTTCCAGACACCATTTGTTACTTTCAACGTACAGACTCTGGGCCGGCTAGTGCGGAACGCACCATACGCAAGGCGCAGGCACAAGTGGAGCACTGGATCAAGCATTTTAGTGCTGTTCTTGATGCCGACCCATACACGACACTAACGTAGTCTAACCGAGACCCGACTAAGGCGGTAAAGACGCGGAGAAGGAGTTCTTTGTCTGCACCATAAGATTGGTGGGAGAGGACCTTCAGGACCTGTTTTCAGGCTTTTCAGTGTTTAAGTTGTTTGATGTGTGGAATGAACGTGAGTTTTTCATCAAACATGACACCTAAAAACTTGTGCTCCTTTTTTACAGGAATAGATGCACCATGAAGGGTAATCTCAGGGTCCATCTTAATCCCGCGCTTGCTGGAGAACACAACACAAATACTCTTTCGAGGGTTCACCTTAAAACCGTTTGTGTCCGCCGAGCCAGCAAGGTTGTTCACCCCAAGCTGGACTTGGCGTTCACAAATTGAAAAGTTAGAAGACTTAAAAGATATTTGAACGTCATCTACATATACAGAACAGAAAATGGTTGGTGGCACGCCTTCCGGAGAGAGTTCATCTTAACAATTTATAGTGTACAGCTCAAGACACCGCCTTGAGGGACGCCATTTTACTGCACGTATACATTCGAAAGATCACTGCCAACCCTCACTGGAAAGGTCCTTTCCAACATGTAGCTAGCGAGGGTGTTCAGCCTGTTGCCGGAGACACCGAACGACTTCGAGGTCACTCAGGATGCCGTACCGCCAGGCCGTGTCATAGGCCATTTTCCACATCGAAGAAGACTTATAGAATACTGGTTATGGATGAAGGAATCTTTTAGATATGATTCCAACGCAACCAGTTGATCGTTGGTGGATCTCCCCGCCCTGAACCCAGCCTGGCAGCTCTCGAGAAGGCCATTGTACTCTAAGTACATGAGTCTCCTATTGATCATCTTCTCGAGAAGCTTGCACAGGCAGCTCGTCAGGGCTATAGGACGGTAACTTGAGGGGGACGACGGGTCATTTCCCTCCTTCAAGAAAGCCACTACTATGGCCTCCCTCCAACATTTTGGAATGTGCCCCGAAAGCCATATCTTGTTATCAAGATTGGAGGAGTGTTAAATGAGTGTCTGAGCGTAGGTGCTGTATCATTGTATATGTGATGTTGTTTGTGCCTGGAGCTGAGTGCTCAGAGCAGCCCTCAGCTCATGCAGTAAAAACTGAGTTATAAGAAGATGTTGACCTATTGTTATCTAGTCACGGCTTCTTTTCGGCCGATCGTTTGTGTTTCATGAAAGTGTTTGTGTAGTGTGCTGAACTGGACACGTGTTGGAAGTGTTGTGCGAGTGTGTCAGCCGGGTCTTCAAGTGTGTCCCTGTTGTGCTGACCAGAGGCAGGCTGTGTGTTTGTCGTCCTTTGAGTTTGCGTATTCTTGTCCCTACTTTCTGTGTGTCGGTGTAGGAGTTTATTGATGTTATAAATGAGCGCCAACTATCTCGTTTTGCCTCATGACGCACACATTTTCCTAACGCCTTTGCCCTTTTGAACAAAAGGAGGTTTCCCGACGTGGGGTACCGACGAAGGATACCCCACGCCTTGTTCTGGGCCTCTCGCGCCCGCCTACAGTCCTCATTCCACCACGGCCTCCTCTGGTTGCGCAGGGCACCAGAGGCGTGGGGAATGGACTTCACGGCGGCGTCGAGGATGTGTGCCGTGAGGAGTTGGGTAGCTTCTTCAACGTGTAGGTGTACTATGGATTTGTGGTGTAGTTTGGATGTCTCTGTAAATGTGTTCCAGTTAGCTCTTCCTTCGTTGAACCTGTTTTGGGAAGATCGACTGCATGGGGCCATGTCACCTATATATGTTAGTGAGGTGGGGAAGTGGTCACTACCATATGGGTGCGTGCCCACACCCACTCAAGACAAGGAAGAGAATTGCAGAACCAACAGCCAAGTCAAGATTTGAGTATGTATTGTGTCCTAAGTTATGGTATGTAGGCTGTTTCTTGTTGAAAAGGCATGCTCCCGAGGATGTTAAACACTTTGCTATCAGGCCACCTCGGGCATCCGTGAGAGAATAGCCGCAAAGAGAATTGTGTGCATTAAGGTCAACTGTGATGATGTATGGTTCGGGTAGCTGGTCAACCAGAGCCTCGAAATCGGAGCTCGAAAGTGCAAAATCGGGAGGAATGAAAATGGAGGATACCGTTATCAACCTACTAAATATTGTCACGAGAAGACAATGAAGAGGGAAACGCAGCGTCGCTCTGTCATTCCAGCCTACGACGAAGATCTGTGGGTGCGGGCTACCTGCGCGGGCTCTGGCTTGGCTTCCATGTAAATAAGCTGTAAATAGATCGCTCATCATTCTTCACCATGGTTCGTGTCGTCTGTGCTGCCGCCACGTTACATTTTGGCGGAGTGTGCGGATCCCTCCCGTCCTGGCCTTAGCTTCGTACCGCATCGGCCTCGTCGCAATCATCGAGGGGGTCGTGGACCCGCATCGGCCAGACAAGCCCCGCCGCTACCAGCACTCGACGACGTCCCCCCGCCTCGTCCCCCGACCCCTGGACCGCCCCGCGACGAGCCGATCCAGAACCTCCATGACCCGATGACGTGACCAGACAACGACGACGTGTCCCCAGCCCAGTACGACGTGGTTCCGGATACATTCGATGTTTCGCCGGTGCCTTGACAAGGTCGTGTCGCGGGACCAGGCATCGCCCACACCATCATCATCCTATGTGGCGACAAGGGCTTCATTGTACATTGTCATCTCACCTTTCGTCTTCACCACATCGCCTATCACGGCGGCGTCGACCGGGACGGTCGCTGTCAACCGGGGGGCTATGTCACGAGAAGACGATGAAGAGGGCAATGCAGCGTCGCTCTGTCATCCCAGGTTACGACGACGAAGATCTGTGGGTGTGCGCTGCCTGCGCGGGCTCTGGCTTGGCCGCCATGTAAATAAGCTGCAAATAGATCGCTCATCATTCTTCACCATGGTTTCGTGTCGTCTGTGCTGCCGCCACATTACAATATTATTGTGCGGATCGCTACAGCCTCAAAGAAAGTGTTCAAAGTGAGAGGCTGGCATGCTAAGGATTTTCAGGCGATTATTGCCACACCGCCCGAAGAGTGTGTGCAGCCACCCCTGTCCTTTTTGAATACCATGTAACTATGCAAGAAATTTGTGTGCTTGGAATACCAATGTGTTTCCTGAACACACATTACACTTGGCTGATTAGCATGCAGTATTTTGTATACATCATCAAGATTTTTAAGGCCTCTGCAGTTCCATTGGATTATGTTTTCTCTTCCCATTATGAAGTGTTCGGAGCTACGGGAGTGTGTTGTTTATGTATCGTCTTTCGGGGCTTGGACTCTCGGAGGGGGCTTTTTCGGCCTCTCTACAGGTTTGGATGCAAGGACCCGTTCCTTCCTCTGCGACGCAAACAGGAACGGTCCCACGTCCATCTCATTCTCTGATGTCATAGGGGTGCCTGATGGACCAGCCCCCTTGAATTTGGCACCCACTCGGGTGCCTTTCGTTTTCTGAGCCGCTACCGCCATACGTGTAGGGAGCACCACAGGTGCACGGGCGGGTGGCATGCAGAGGTGGGAGCCGATCGGGACCCCCGGTGTCCATCTCCTCCGCATGCTCCAGTGGAAGCTGGGAGGGTGGGGAAGCAGGGGAAGGAGGGGCATCGGTCCCGACAGTGGCTGTTGCCACCACAGTCGCTGCCCTCAGCGAGCGGTGCGGAGGCGGGTTGGGCTGCCCGAAGCAACCCGGGGGGGGGGGGGGGGGGGGGAGCGGGATCCAAGTCCGACTCTCGTACTGGTCCCCGCCGAAACCAGACGCCGCTCCGCCCCCGGCGAGCTGCGTCGGCGTACCCCCTCCCCAGGGGGAAAGAGGCGAGCCTCTTTCGCGCCTCTGGGAAGGGGATGTTCTCGTTGACTTTCAAGGCAATGATTCGTTTCTCTTGTTTAAACTTTTCACAGCTCCTGGAATAGCAGCGTGCGGTCCCTGGCAGTTTGCACAGGTGAATTTGTCGGATTCGCAATTGTCAGTTGCATGATCTCGTGCTGCACATTTTGCGGACGTCGATTTACCACGACAAGAGGTTGCGGCGTGCCCAAACCGCTGACACTTGAAGCAGCGGCGTGGGTTCGGCACGTAGGGTTGGACCAGGCATCTCGTGGAGCCTGCGTTGAACTACTCAGGAAGTGTTGAGCGGTCAAACGTCAAGATTATGTGTTTGGTTGGTATTATCTGGTCGTTTTGGCGTATGGTTATTCGCCTCACTGCCGTCACGCCCTAATCACGGAGGCCCTCAAGCAGATCGGCTTCAGTTTCACTTATAAGATCCCGATCAGAGATCATGCCCTGGCAGCTATTAAGGCTGCGATGGAGCGTGATCTTGATGTCAACATCGACCAGCGGACTGCTGTTTGTTGTCTACAGTCAGGAGTTCTCCCGTTTTCAGTTTCTTAGCCTTGTACGACTTACCGACAAGGCTTTCAAGATACTTGGAGATTAGAAACACGGACTGGGAAGTGATTGGCTTTGTCTTATCAAGAGATTTTATGATCAGAAAGCGCGAGAAATTATCGGGCTTTGGGAGCGAGATTGATTGCAAAGGAGGAAAAGAAACTTCGGTGCGGCCCCTTTTCAGGGACCGATCACGTTTGGGGGAGGGGGTTAGAAAATACCATATATCATAGTATAGAAGCAGGGGACTTTCTTCGCTTTCTTCGCACTTTCTTCGCTAGGGTTACCCGGATACTGAGAGAGGTCCTGGAGCTCCCGGCCTGGTAAACAGACAGGGAGCCCATCTACCGGAGCTTGACCTGCACCCTGACGGCCACCGTTTGAAGTTTCTACCCTTCACCTTAAAACTCCTTACCACGGTCGGTTACAGCGTGAGTATGGGGGCTTGGGGTGCGCGGTGTCACTAATACCGTCACCAAGATTACTCAAGGTGCCCCGTGCGGGGAGTGCGACGCGATCACGTCGCACCCCACAAAAAAGACGGCAGAAAGGTGTCTCGAAAATATCTGCGTACCTGTCACCCGTATGACTGCACCTATCCCCTGAGAAAAGTGTTTCTATGCCTTTAGCTCGCAACAACATGGAGCAGTATCCATTAGTCCTCGGAGACCCTACCTTGCATTATGTAGGTACTCTAAGATTCCTCGGAATCTTAATCGACCGTAATCTTTCGTGGGCTCCGGAGGTAAAAAGCTCTGCACGCGCATATCTGCAATGTCAAAGATCTTCGGGTATCTTGCCGGCAGTCGGTGGGGCACTGACTGTCACTCCATGATAGTGTTCTGTGAAGCCCACGTCGACGGCGTGCGGCACTACAGTCTCCCTGTACTCCAAAAACTGCCAGAAAACGGCTAGATTTGGCAAGAAACAATTGGCTTCATATCTTCCTTGGACTTCCCAGAGGATCTTCGTGCTTGGGTACTGTCGCTGAACCTGGCTGTCTGCCCTTGGACCGGATTAGGCTCCACGAAACCGTGCCTATACATCTGCGACATCGTATGCACGTCAAAATCCATATATTAACGCGCATTGTAGAAAATAGCAACTCAAGGTTGGTCGAACATTGAATACATTGCACCTTTCCATTCCCTCCCAGCCATAAAATTCAATGCCGTCTTATTTCCCGCCCTGGACCCTTTCGCCATTGCATATTAGATGCAACACCTCCGGAAGTGACTCTAAAAAGAATATGCCTCAAAGCGGCTTGTTACAGTTAGTTCTGTGCCATGTTAGTCGGCTATACACAGGCACAAACCAATTTTAGAGACGGCTCATGTACGCTTGATCGCAGTTCCCCAGGGATCTTTATTTCGTCCACTGGCCAGTCGTTCTCTCATCGCCTCGAGCGGGCAACGTCATCTATGTCAGCCGAGCTTCACGCCATCAAGGAAGCCATCCGGTACATTTTCCGCCAACGGCCGGGGCAAGGGACCATCTTCACAGATTACACGGCAGCCCTCTAAAGCCTACAGCGCGACGACTGTTTCAGCATTCACGAACACTCCTCTCAGTTAAATACATACTTGCACCACCTAGCCAAAGACACTGGGCACCAAGTGACATTTCAGTGGCTTCCAGGCCGCTTGTGGTGCTCCAGGGAACGATAAGGCAGATGAAGCAGCTCGCAGGGGCCTTCAAATGCATAATATCAGGAAGGTCTTCATCAAGCATGTTGCCTCAGCTATGATGAAGGTACTTGTTTTAATGGAGCAGAACCGTCACTGGTCACTGGATGTACTCGTAGCCGAAAGGGGTAGCTGAGAACCACGGCGCTTGGACTTCGACCGGGATCGACGCCTTTGCACAGTCGATGGGGTGGTATGCTTGCTGACAGATGCAGAGTAATCACTTAGGAGCCTTGGAAAATAGCCAGTCCGATCGCGGTTGCGGTGGGGGTCCTCGTCCTTGCGCTTGCGGTTTGGGCTGCGGGCTTGCCATTGCTGTCGCTGTCGAAGGACGAAGGGGGTGCGGTACCGCTGCTGGGAGACCGCATCACCAGTGGGATGTGCGAGGCCGCAGAGTGCGCACTTGATGATGCACTAGTGTTCTTCCATGGGGTTCAGGAAGAGGCGCAGGAGAAGAGGCTATGGCAGCCACGGGCGCCAGCTGCTCCAGCAGCCTCAGCACTCAGCTGTTTCTCCATGCCGGGGAGCGACTCGGTGTCGGCGCTTCCTCGCCCAGACTTAGCGAGGTGGCTCCGGGGGCGGCGGTCACCAAAATAAGGCGATATGTCCAAGTCCGATGGCCGCAGTGTCCAAAGGTTGGTCCCAAAATGTGCGGAAACACGTTTACAACGCGAACGAGTAAAGAACAAGTGTCATTGGCAAATAAAACGGCCACTAGTTCATAAAAAAAACTACGCAGCCATAGTGAGTGTCAGCTGCTCCATTCGGCCACCTAACGGCGGTTCCGCATCATGGCGGCACTCATGTTTAGCACGCTTTGAGGGCTTGATTTACCCTCCTGTAGGAAAGTATGTCTAAGCAGGGATAACTTGCTGGAACATAAAGGGAAGCGCCCAATAGCCAATTACCGGTTACAAACCCGTATTCGATAAAAAACATTTACCGCGTAGGTTTAAATATAATACAAGGACGAGCGAAAGTGCTCTCCCTGTACCCGACTTTGCTGAAGACCCCTTGGGGTTTTTGCACTACGAGTAGCATTTTTTTAAAATTTTTCTGCGCTGTAGGTTTCGTGACTGTATTAGTGCAGGATGCCTTTCAGAGTACATAAAAAAGCATATTCGCTGTCAACGTCCGTCGATTCCACTGCCAACGTCCGTCGATGACCCCCGGGGTCATCGACGGACGTTGACAGTGGATAGCTAAAAAAGTCGTCCGCTAGATGAGGTTTATTTGGGCGCGTGGTTCCATCCTTGCTTCCCTGAAACTTTGAGAGTTCGTCCTTCCCCATGCTTCTAGTCTCGGAGCGTCGTGAGCTATCTGCGATCCACGATGGCTCAAACCGTGGGATGATAGTTGCCGCAGGATTAGCCGACTGACTGCTCAAGAGTTATTGAAACTCCTTGCATGAAAAAAAAACATAGTGGTCAACTGGTACTACCAGACACCAGACTGCCCACGTACTCAACAAGCCACCAATCAAGATTTACCAGCCTTCAACCCGGAGGCGCAAGTGAGAGGAAATATATTTCACCGCGAATAGAAAACGGCAGTCTTGTTCTGGTAAATCGCCCCCTCGACTTCCCCTGGACTGTGCCCTAGTCTCGGAGACCCGTGCTCGAGTCGTGATAATCTCGGCTTTTGGTATATCGGGCATTGCACCGACACTTGTGTAAATTGAATGCTACGACAAGAGGTCGTGATGAGCATAACAGCATTCACAATAGAAATGACGCCCATAACAACCAGAATGTAGAAAACGGCGCTGCTTCTTTCTAGGCAAGCATAAGCCCAATGTGCCTGTAGACGCATGTACAGGTTAGAATAAAATCACGGCCGTTTAATTAAGCGGTATTGTGCACGTTACTCATGAGAAGTAACGAGATTCCGATACTCGTTACTTGGCCTTAAAAGGAACTAAATACGTCATCCGTTCCTTTTTAAAAATAATAACTTTATACGATATTCGTTACCAAAATAGTAACGAGTTAGAAGTAACTCGTTATTTGTAACGCGTTATGTACATGTCTGACTTAAACTGATGGTCGATGCCGGATAATATGTACTTGGGACATGCCCCCCTATGCGATGTAGGTATCTGTCCTTTTGCACCCACAAGTTCCTCCGGATTTATCCCACCGGAGACCAGCCCCTCTGAGTGCGTCGTCCCGATCTGTCCTTGTTCCTGTTTACATCCACAAAAGATGTTTGGCATCAGTTTCAGTCGCCGGAGTCGACCACTTACGGCAAGTTCGTGGGTCATCTGGTGAGGGTCCCCAAGGCCAGAAGGTGTGCGGGCAACACCAGCCCGAAGCTTTCAGTGAGAAACTTCCTCCACCCGGACAAGATTAGGCGAGAGGGAGCAGACACCCGGGTGAATCGGGGCACGTGTGTCCCTTCTGAGAAGAGATCGGCTGGCTAAAAGACGGGGGCGGGATTCACAAGGAAGGCGGCTAGGGGAGGCTTCAAGTGGGGAGGGAGAGTGGGGAATATGGTCCACTATTTGGTTCAGGACATTCTGACCGTGCGCCTGTACTCAATGCACACGTATCATTTTGCTGTGCTGTCTTGTGAAGATTGTGAATATGCTGGTAGATCAGAGGTATTTTTTTCACTTGTTTCGGGTGCTTCACAGAACTGGGGTAGTCTATGTGTATCTGAATCTCCGTGACGTCAGGGAGTGCGCTTGCAGCCTTGATTGCGTCATGTACGGCCTGGAGCTCCAGTAGCAGCGGGTCTGGGGTGTTGGTGTTTACAACCTGAATGTTTGAGCGAGGAGACAATCCCTACACGTAGAGATTTGTTTATTACTGCGAAGCAGTATATGTCTAACCCCCCCCCCCCCCACCCCCCCTCAGTTTTCATTCCGGTGAAGTCGATTTACTCGGCACCACTGCGGTGCTCCTCCTCGCAACCGCCGACACCGCTTTCACAACTGTTATTCCCCTCGCCACCACCGATGCCTCTTTCACAAGCTGCGCAATCGGCTGATAACGGTGGTAACGCCCTTATCAGGCTTCACCAAAGCAAATTGCCCGCTTTGAACGCGGACTTGAGCCCAAAATTCCTTTTCAGCCTGAAAGGCTTTCCGCGCGACATTCCCGATCGTGTATTTCACGTCTAAGCGCGCACCAATCACAGGTTACCTGTTTATGCGTGCACTGGTTAAGGGAGGAAGAAGGGGGGCATGGATGGAAAGCTAGTCTTCATGCCGTTCCCGATGACATGCGCGTTGTGCTGGTGGGAAATTTAAACGTGGAACTCTCGCGGCTCAATGCGACATGTAGAGCGGTTTCGGTTTGGGTTAATTGGTTTGTTACGCAGACAGTGAGATGCCAACGACGCGGGACGGAAACGGACAGCCTTATGTTTGTCCACTAGAATAAAGCTCGAGTCCTTCCAGGTTTTAACTCCCTATTCACAGACGCGTGTTGTTCGCTAGGAGGAAGAACAGCGGGAATCGAAGGAGCGCCTGGTGGAACAGAATCTCGAATGGGTGCGGAAGCAACAGAAAGCCGCTGCCACCACACTTTCCACCGCACGTTTCAGCTCGCCGAGCAGCTGGGAATCTCTCCCGGATGAACAGCAACGTCGGCGTGAGCCAATATCTCTTGTTCAGTTTGAAGGGCTTTCAGAGCGACAATTTTGGCGGTGCCTTTCACCTCTAAGCACGCGCTCATAAGTGGTTGCCGGATTAGCAGGCACGAGTTGGGAGTGGAGGGAAAGGGGAGGGGGGCGTGCACGCGCAGATATAGGTTTCATGCCCCAATGGGAACATTCCGGTGTCCTCAGTGGGTCGAGCGGATTGGGTTGGTGTGTTACTCAGACACTGAGATGCCTACGACGCGGGTAGGAAACAAACAGCTCCATGTATGTCCACTAGAAGGAATCTCGAGTCCTTCGAAATTTCATTGGGCTAAGTGCTAATAGCTCCATCGCAAATTACACACAAACGTGTTTTGTTTTGTGCATTTTGTGTACTGCATCCAGCTTCACAGGTCATCATTCTTCACAGAGTGGAAGGGAACTAATTTTTCATTTCATTGATTTCACCCTCAGGCGCAGCTGCAATACAGAGGGGAGTGCTATGCGCCCTGTCTCTACAACTTTACAGTGCCGGAAATTTATTCAACAATTGGTTGCAGCCGTCTCCATCGGATTCAGCATATCGCTTACCACCGGCGAAGACTACTGTCGACCATCACGACCGCTCGGGGTCTCCCGGGTGGCGTTGTTGTTGTTGAACACGTTTATTTCACATTTTGAAGCCAATCTAAGGCTGCTGTGAAAAAAAAAAGGTAAGCGGTTCGTCGTTCGATCACTGGCTTCGGCCGTGACGGGCTGTGGTTCTGGCAGTGTGTCCGAGCCGGGAACCGGTGGCAGGAGCTTCTGCATCATCCATGAACTGGTTTAGCGACCGCCAAAGTTCGTTGGCGACCGCTCGGGCCCTGGCCTCACTCCCGGGGGAGATAAGGCCGAACTCCCTTCAAAGCTGGGCTGCACCACTCCCGGGTGGCGTTAGTCCTTCTGAAACGGCAAGCGGAGGTTAAGCCTAACAGACTCTCGGCGACTCTGCGCAGCCAGAGAGCGTAAGCGAATGGCTGCACCCGGGTCCTCAGCCCTCACCGAAGCCTCTTCTTGTCCAGGAACATCTGATCCACCACGTAACCTCGCCCACCCACTGGTCACGGATGGATGCAATTATCGTGGAAGGTGAAGACATTTTACAGGAGGATTACAACGGTGCCGGCTGGCTACGCAGTAACCGGCAGCGGAGAGGCCGCACTTTGACGCGGTTGGGCCTAGCCACACAGTATGCACTGAACAAGAGGCGCATGCGCCAGAGAACAACTTGCCCGAGATTCCTCGATGGCGTTGCACCGGTCAACAAGCGCGAGACAACCACGCTTGTCGCAGGAAGACATCATGGTGGTGCTTCGCCCCTGCAACGGGCTCGACGTATCTAAAGTTAGTGAGGGTCTCCTTCGAGACACTGTGCTCAGGGCCAGCAGGCATCACAGCAACCGACGCGGTGGACGATATTCTTCGTTCCCTCCCTCGGAAGAACGTCGTCATGATCAGTACGCCTTCCATAGCTCGCGCAGAACTCTACAACCGCATTCGCAGTTTGCAATTTGGAGAGCTTTGCCACACTGCAACAGCACACACCGCCCCACCGGACAACACCAGCAAAAGGGTGATTCCCAACGTTCCCTACTACGATACAGCGGATGACACCACCCACAGCCTGGTCTACTCCAAGAACCCTACAGTCCTTCAAGCTCGACGCATGCGAAAGACGAACTCAGTCCCCATCTCTTTCGACGAATCACGAGTTCCCTTCTATGTATATTACAGAGGTTCTGAATATCGCTTCTTCATTCACAAAAAGAAACACGAAGTATGCATGGCCTGCAGTAAGGTCGGACACCAGGTGGACGTCTGCCCGCGTCCCTCCAGTGAGTACCGTAAACGTGCCATACAACTAATCCGCCACCAAATCATGCCTGTTAACCGAGATGTGCCCTGTGCTGCAAGGACCACTTAACCGGGGACCGACAGTGCCGCCAACGCTAGAAGACCCCCTTCGTACAACGCCAGTGCCAGTGGGCAACCGTCAACACGTGTCCGTGGACACCAGTGAAAGGACTCGCGACTCTCCAAGACGGGCAGTGCTACGGCACCACCGGACGCCGGACTGCTAGTGAGGGACGACCAATTCCCCTGACTACTAGTTCGGGAACATGCAAGGATGGCCTCGTCGAACGGACGACGTTCCCGCTCTAAGACCCGCGCTACGAGCGCAAAGGAAATGGCGTCGAGGTCCCCTTCGGCGAACGGAAGCAAGAAAAATGCGAAGGTAAGCTGGACAAATCAGGTCTCCCACTCTCCGACTAAGCAGCCCCCGTCTAGCTGCACAGTAACCCGCTCACTACGATCAAAGCTGAACTGACGCAACTAAAACAAATGCTAGAGATATTGGCTCAAGAAAAGAAGCAACTCAAACATGAAAACGCTCGACTTCGCACCAGGACACCACACGCCTCCCTCATAGACGCGACAGCAACTTCCACACCAGTCACCACACCTGCTCTTTCTCAGCCAATAGAAATAGCAATGACATCCTCATCCGAGGCCGCCTCGCCCGCAAAGCGCAAAGCCGCAGCACCTGTTGCTACCGCTCAGACAGCCCAATCTCTGGGAGACATGGCTGACAAGTGGGATAACCGCTTGTGCAAACTCGAAGCCATGCTGTCCACACTTCGAAACGCTCACGAAGCAACATGCTAATCTCAACACAGGATCCTCGCACTAGAAAACAGCCACGTGGTTGGGCGCAGCCCGTCAGGCGGCGGCCTGCATAAAACCAAGCCGTACCAACGGCCATCAGCAATCGACAATCAGAAACCACAGGATAGCCCCGGCACCCAAAATGGAGCGGAGAACAACTGAAAGTCACCACAAAATCTGGCAATTCAATTGTAGAGGGTACAAACCTAATATTCTGGCTGCTACAACAGTATCTTAATGCCACCGCACCTAACGAAACAGATGTCATTGCGCTGCAAGAGGCGGGTAATCCTCCAAAATCATCGTGATATGCCGCATTTAGTAACTGTGCATCCCAGAAAGTTCATCATTGGGTAGCCACCCTTGTAAAACGTAGCATACCGGTCATCCATCATAACCTTGCTGAAGAGAATAGTGAATGAGTCCTCACCGAAGTCATATCCAACAAAAAACGGGGAGGACAGAGCTCTTTATTCTTAACTTGCACAGTAGCCCAAGCCGCCAACATTCATTTGCGAAACTATTTCGACAGACGCTTGATATTGCACAGCGTAACACACTGATTGTTGTTGGTGACTTTGACTCTCCCCATACAGCCTGGGGCTATGTCAAGAACACCAAAAAAGGACGCATGTTACGGCAAGAAGCACAACAATTGGGTCTTACGCTCCTCACTGATCCCGCATATGCTACTCGTCTTGGCAATAGCGTCACGCAAGATACTACCCAAGATCTTACCTTCACAAAAAATGCCACAGAAGCCACCTGGAATAATAGTTACGAAAACCTAATCAGTGGCCATTACATCGTGGAGACTTCTTAGTGGCGGGCCACCCACGGCTCCAGCGTGGCAGAAAGCTCCACATAGAGACTGCGATAAGTTCCGACTTTTGCGCTCGACGGTCCCCGGCCCTACCAGTGGCCACATCAACAATATCAAGGAATGGGTGGCAGAGCTTCAGGACACGTCAATCTGGCAACCAAAATCATACCAAAGAAGGCTGGGCTGACTGAATTTGGTAGTCGTCTATTGCACATGTGGGAAGCCCAGACAAGCATACAGAGCCGACTACAACGAGAAAAACACAATCGCTCTTTCAGGAGACGACTGGCTCGACTCAATAAAGAAATTGAAGCACATGCAGCCCGGCTAACCCAGCAAAATTGGGAGGTGGTTTGCGATCGCATGGAACATAGTGTGGGAGTTGCCCGTACATGGAACACCCTGCCCGTACATGGAATACCCTGCCAACATGGAACCAAGACTCGGCTACCTCCCCACTTTCAAAAGGCCATCTATGTCTCCCCCATACCCAAAAACATGCACCCGGTACACCGCCAAGACCGCCGTCATTTCCGAGCGTCTGCCCTGCACCACCGTTTCAGAGATGACCCTGACGCATGCTATGTTGACGCCGCTGATTACCACCCTACGCGCCCCATGGTCATCGTGGCAATGGGTGCTAAAGACAACTCTCTGGCATCCGCCTCTGTTTACACTAACCACGCTGAGGAAAGAGAAGAGGCCGCTATTGCGCTTGCCGTCGCCTCCACAACGGCTAATATCATAGTGAGCGACTCTAAAACAGCTTTCCCGAATTACGAAATTGGCAGGATCTATAATACCGTCCTACGCATATTACACTCCGTCTAAGCCGCTCGTATGCGCAACGCGCAAATAATCTGGACACCAGCACGTGCATTTCTCCCAGGCAACGAACTAGCACATGAGGCGGCCCGAGGTTTCAGCTCCCGGGATTCCCCTGGCAACGGTGCTGGCTCGGACCAGGTGGCTAGGGACAGGCTGGTGACCTACCGGGACATCACTCAACACTATCGTCATGGAGCGCCATAAATATCCCGCAGCGCATCCCACGCTCAGCAGACGTCAATCTGTAGCCTGGCGTCAGCTGCAGGCTAATGCAATCCCCAATCCTGCAGTATTGAGCCACATTTATCCCGACCTTTATAATGACCAATACAAGTGGCGCACCCAGTGAGCCACACTCACTCACATGATTTGGGCTTGTGATGCTCAGCCACGAACTATACGAGCATGCTTACGACTTACCAGTGCG
>JABSTR010000658.1:0-55741 GCA_013339765.2 Haemaphysalis longicornis | reverse complement strand
GTGGTTGTTTCACCAGGGAGAACATGTAGAAAGCACCTGTTAAGTTGAAATCGACGCAGAAGGAAACGGTCACAATGAAATTGACGTCCTTCCCAGCGCAGTCACCGAATGTGCTACTAATCTCTTGTGTTTGCTGTTGGTTCTCGCATATATATGAGCAGCTCTCCCTCATGGAGTTGTTTTATTTTACCGAGTCGGCCGACTGCGCTTTAATACTCGAGGAACATTAAACCAAAAGCGATGAATGGAACATAGCCTACCTACTGTTGTAGTGGGGCAGCGTATTTTATAACCGGGACTACGTCACGACTACGTCACATTAAAATTGACCACATGCTTGAGCATCTTTCCGCGGGGGAAAACCATGGGTGATGCGGACCATCTGGCGGTGCTTGTTACGGTTTGCGCCGACCATCGCGGTAGCAGACCTGTTAGTCTGCATTCAAATCATCGGTGGTCATCGGATGTCATCGGAGCGGCGAAGTTATCGCGTTTATATGTACTCTCGCTCATTCCCCTCACCGTTAACGGTGAGGGGAATGAGAGAGAGTAGCGCATGCGCATGTGTTAACCGAGCGCTAACGCGCGCTGACGCCAAGTTGGCGTTGCGGTGAGAGCGGGCGCTAACACATTATTGCGCTGCTGAGAGGGGCTTACCGCGCAGCTGGCGTGGCGAGGAGAATGGGGGAGGGATGCGGACTACGGATGGACGCCGTAGGGACAAGGCGAGTTAAAGAGATGCGTCGCATCTAAAACATGGGCAATGCTTGAGGTGTCAAATTTATTTTAAGTTCGGATGCTTGTAGCTGTACTGCTTTGTTCTAAAGATGGTAGCCTTTCTTGGACTACCTTAACAGGAATATTTTATCTGTCTCGCTCACTGTCTGTCACTCCATTCTGCTGCTTTGCAAAAATGAAAGAATGCTCGATCACGGAGAGCGTATTGGCAGTGTGGTTACAAACTGCCAAAACTGCTGACATGGCTCACTCATACATGCGCACATTATTCAGCGCAGAGAAACCTCGAGCGTAGCTAGGGTAAAATGTAAGTGCATACCCGAGGGTATTAGCTCACTTTTAATTAACAATACATGTCGGATAGATTTTTTACGAAAGTAAATGCAAAAACTGTGTTAAGAACAGGGAAGAAGAAAGCCGAGCCAAAAGAAAACACGACAGGAGTTTTAGTATGTGCTGTGGCAAGCTGAAGAAAGTAAAAAAAAAATCTAGCGCTGGCTGCAAAGATCACGCGCAGGCACTCCGCGCTCGGAAAATTGGATTTAATGAAGGAAACCTCCATTGCGTCCGTACTCAGAGTACTGAGAGCGGGGCGATGACTGTGAGGGTGAGGAGGATGAAAGAGGAGACGCAGTTACACGGCAAGGCTGGTTCCACAATATTTGCAGCCAAAGCAGCAGATACGAGGGCCGTTCCCTTTTTTTTGTTTTTAGAAAAGCGCCCACGTATGCGTTACCAATTCGTCGCGCATCACATAGCGAAAGGTTTAATAAGGAACCGATACTTGTGGGAACTATTTCGACGTTGTCAGCGTCAATGAACAGCGGATGCAGCTGCTATCCGTGTATTTCTTCAATAACGTCTGCCTTTAAAGGGGCACTGAAGTGATTTGAAAACATTTCCGAATTA
Source organism: Haemaphysalis longicornis (assembly GCA_013339765.2). NCBI lineage: Eukaryota > Metazoa > Arthropoda > Arachnida > Ixodida > Ixodidae > Haemaphysalis > Haemaphysalis longicornis. The sequence continues at coordinate 54,094 of JABSTR010000658.1, read as the reverse complement.
CTAGCGCTAATGGTAGTCTGAGTTTCTAGGCCATCTTTCGCCCACTATCGCTGCGTTTACGCAACTTTACGCAGTAAAAAATCAATTCGGAAATGCTCTCCTCCTTTCTGTATTATCCTTGCCGATTTCCTATGATGTTTCGTATGAATTCAAAACAAGATGGCTTGTCTTACGGATCGCCGACCCTCCGACAGTATCAGTCGGCCGGGCGTAGAGATCGCCGGTCGCCAGCGGGTCACCGCAATTCGTTCGCTCAGTTGAGACTAAGCGACGACACGTTAGTGCCTAGAAAAAAGTTCCCTTAGTTTGTTAGTTTGTAGATGTATCAAGCTCTACGTCCAAGTCGCTCCGCGCAAGCGCACATGCGACGCTTCGCTGACTGGTTCGCTAGTAGGAAAATATAAGGCCAATATAAGGCGGGAGAGGAGTCATATGTAGGTACGAAGGAACTAAAAACAACCGCAACTTTTATCGTAGGGCGTAAAGCTAGGGTGTAGGAAGCATGTTTTGCGCTGGGTGAACAAGCACAGCGGTCAGCAGCACAACACACATCTGCGAATGCTTTTACGCCTAAGAAATGCATTCGCCAGACATCAGTTATTGTGGGTATTGGGGGGACGCTTACTGCGCGAGCACTATACAAGAAACAATCATATAAGGTGCTTGGAATCATATAAGGTGCTTGTTATCTCGTGGCGCCCACTGATTCCGGCAGTTGCTTGACATCGAGCGTTGCAACGAGCTACGGCGACAAGGCCAGCCCTTAAAGTGCTCTGCACTTAAAATGTAAACTGGCTATACATTATATCCCCCGTATTTCAGCTAGTGGCGGTGCTGGGTGATGGCCGAGTCTTTATTAATATCGAGTACTGAATATTTTTTTTTGACATTCGCAAGTTGGAATACCCTATAGGGCATGTTTTTTTTCGAAGTGTAATTATTTGTTTTTGGGCAATGTTGTCTGTGCTGAATTCACCGTTTTTGCGCGGTAACGTTCGTATCTCCATGAACGAGTTCGCAGAACGCGTGGAGACTGACACTGACGCACTGGCAAGTCCTCGTTGGCGTGGTTTCGCCATAAGCACCGACTGCTTGCGGTCACAGCCGCGAACCAGCTGACCCTTGGCCTGGTGCGAGCACGCCTCCTACGATACAGGCGCGAGCCAGGAAAGCTCCAAAGGTGGGGGATAAGCGCATCGCATTTGAGCGTCTCCGGTGACGTGGAGGGCGTTCATCCACTGCGAACGCCTCGGCTAGAGATTCTTACCATTTCAAGCCATGATGGTAGGTTTATCTCGCACATTTTAGAGCCGACAACATATTAGCTGCGCGGTATGCCGATTACTGAAATAACAAAAGCACGCAGCCAGCGATAGCGTCGGATATCATGCTTGTTGCTCAACAGAACCGAAACCGAAACTGGCTTGAATTCTAATCCTAGAATCCTAGACATCGTCCAGTCATGTAGCCCCTTGTATGAACGTCACTGGTTTAGGTGGTGCAGCTGCCGAAGACCGAACATGATAGGTTATTTAGGGGCGAAGCTCCTTAAGTCATGGGTCTGTCCATCCCTTGTGTCTCGTGGTACGTGACCGCCGCATGCTTTCGGAGATGTCGCAAAGTGGGCCGCGTTGCACGCGCAAGAACCGGCTGCAACCGGCAGCGCAAACTCGGCACCGGGAGCGCGAGCTTGTCTGTGTTCGCCAACGGAGGCGCGAGCGCACGTGCACTGCGAGGGGGACATCACGCAAGAGATCACGCCACTAACGCAGGCAGTCGTTCTCGGAGATCGAACGAGACGCAAGGACCTTTGCTCGTTTCCTCTCGTCTTGTTCGGGCACAAGTTCGCCCTAAATAAAAGTTCTTTCTTTACCGTTGTGTCCCATCCTACGTGACAAATTGTGGCAGAGGTGCGGGGTAGTCCTCGATTGGCGCGGGGTCCTTTCACCAGGTCTGGGCCTGGGAGCATTGACTCCGAAAATAAAAGTTGATTTGTACAATGTACGCACACAGTCTTACGTCTTTCTTAATGATGTAATGGGCGAACTTACACGGGAGAGTTACGGTTACCGATGATCTCCCCCTCTCGAGCTTCGCCCCACTTATCATCATTCATTCCGTGGATATGGCGTGATTTTTTTCTTTCGGCAATTATAAATTAAATACAGCCTTATCGACCGCACCAACTATGAAAAGTGTGTTTATTTGAGCCAGTAAACGCAGTACAAGCCAAAACAGGAGCTCATCAAATTCATTTCGGTGTCCTTTTAAGCTTTCGAAGTGCCTTTTAACGGCTTCACCTGACCCTGTGCAAAGAATCTGGCTTTCTCAGCAGAGAAATGTGGTCGTTAAAGCTGCTGTCAGGAGTAATGAAAGAACATTTGAAATGTTAGGAGTCGAGACAGGACATCGCTACAAGCCCTTGACGTGACCCTGAAGTGACTTGTAAACATTGCGGAATTACGAGTGCAAATTGTAGCCTGGAGTCTGTGGGCCATGTTCCGACCACACTCGCTGCATCTAGGCGTCTTTCTTTGCTAGGAAAATCAATTCGAAAATGCTGCCCTCCTCTCTGCATCATCGCCCATTTTCTGTGGCGTTTCGTATGACCTCACAAAAAGGTGGCTTGGCTTGGCTGCGCTACTGTATGGCAGGGCATTGCTCTGACAGAGTCAGACTGCCCAGCGTTTAGTCCAGCTGCCACCGACGGGTCGTCGCAATTCGTTCGCTCAGTTGAAACTAAGCACGACACGTTTGTGAATGGAAGAATGTGCCTTTCGTTACTCTGTTAGTTTTACACTGTATCAAGCGCCGAGTCCGGTTCGCTCCACACAAGCGCTGCACAAGTGCACATGCGACGCTTCGCTGACTGGTACGCCAGTAGAAAAAATCCAAGGCAACTTGAAGGCGGGAGAAGTGTCAGCGAAGTCAATATAGGTACTAAGGGAATAAAATAAACCGAAACGTTTATCGTAGAGCGTAAATCTAGGGTGTAGGATGCACGTTTTTGCGCTTGGGTGAACAAGCACAGCGGTCAGCAGCACGACCACAGATCTGCGAACGCTTTTCCGTCTAGGAAATGCAGTCGCTAAACATGAGGTACCGGGGGTATTTGGGGGACGCTTACTGCACGAGCGCAATACAAGAAATAGTTATCCAAGCTGCTTGAAATGCTAAACCTAAATAAAAATTTAAACTGGCTTTACATTAAATGCTTTATATTTCCGACACTTTCCGCGTCGGTTCGTGGCCGAGTGGTCTGTGGCGCTGGGAATGTTGTTTTGCAAGGCGCAAGTTCGAATCCTCGAGGGTACATGCTGTTTTTTGTGTTGATTTCTGTTTTTTTGGCCAATGTTTTCTATACCGAGTTCACCATTTTTTGCGCTGTCACGTCCATTGCACCAGGAGCGAGTTCGGAGAACGCGTGCATACTGACTGACGCGCTAGCGAGTTCTCGTTGGCGTGCTGTTGCCATAAGCACCGACTGCTTGCGGGCAGTGGGCAGAAGCCAGAATCAGCAGACCTCTGGCCTGGTGCGAACACACTTTTTACGATACAGGCACGAGCCAGGCAAAGCTCCATAGATAGGGGAAAATGGCATCGCACTTGAGCGTCTGCGGTGAGGAGGAGGGCGTTGATCCACTGCGTACGCCTCGGCTAGTGATTGAAACGACTCCAAGCCGTCCTGGCAGGCTTATCTGACGCATGTCGACATTTCGACATGTTACAGCCGACATGTCGGAAGTGCGGTATGCTGATTACTGACATATCGAGATTGCCTATACAAGAATAATGTAGGATGCCCAGCATGTTGTTTCACAGAACCGAAAGCGAAACTTGTTTGAATCCTTATCTTGGGCATAGTCCAATCACGTAGTACATTTTACTGACGTCACTGCTATTGGTGCGGCCGCGGCGAACCACGCATGGTAGTTTTTCTTCTTTCAGGCGTAATAAAGTAGATACCCCGTAGCGCCCGGATAAGCAATGAAAAGTGTGTTTATTTAAGCCAGTCTACCCAGTGCAAACAAAAGCGGGAGCTTGGTTAATTCATTTCAGTGTAACCATTGAAGGACTCTGGTAACTTTAACGCTCTTTCTCACAGGTTTTCTAATATTCAGAACAGAATGGTCGGAAACACCCTTTTGTGTTTGATCTGCTCCCTTGTTTCCCAGGCAACCAATGAACTCACCTTGTTTCGAGCGATAGAGTAAAAGCATCTTTTCAGTAGCACTTTTAACTGTTGATGGGGCCTGATTGTAGCTCCATAGAACCGCTTCATCTGCTTCCTCTCCTAGTTACAAAAGAAAAAAGAAACAGAGAAACAGCTGGATTTCTATAAACAAGGAAAAGCATTAAGGGCACTAAGAATTATGGGCGAAATTCAGCCTAAGCGTTGGTGCAATTTTCGCAGAATATTAAAAATACCAGGGGCGTAGCTAGCGGGTGTTTCGTTGTCAGAACACACCGCGAAATTTTCTGAGAGCTACATCCTCTCCCTCATTTCAGGTATTTTTTCTCACAGCATTGATACGCACAACATTACACACAGCATTGGCAAGTTAAAATGTAAAAAAAAAACGCAGATAAGAAGAGCGTTAATTTGTCGACGAAAGTAATTCCTTAGAGCCCTGCGTGCACTCGTATTTTTAGAAGATATTGCAGTAAACAAAAGAGCCCTTCGACTTTACTAAAGCGGAAAAATGGTAGAAATTTTGTTTGGGTGAGGGTCCCTTTCTTTTAGTAGTTTCAGTGGTGGTTTATAGCACCCCTAAAAAATATGTCCGACTACGCCACTCACAAATACTGTAAGTAAATAAAACAGGGTTGCTGTGGCATTGCGTTTGACTAAAGCGTCGCCGGGATAATCATTGCCTAACGCGTGAGCCGAAAATGGCCAAACAGCCACTCTCCTGCTGCTCTCTCCTAACCTTTCCCGCTCCGTAGCCTTCCTGCGTGCTTTGATGTCCGCCATCCAGCGCCGCTTCTTGGAAACTATGCAAAATAGTTGACAGTTTGTCCAGCGTTCCCTGGGTGGCGCTCCTACGCCTTCTTGCTTATCACCATGCCTGTCTCTCTTGGTCTGTTACTGATAAAACCGCCTGCGCCACTCCGGACGCAAAACAACCTGTGGTGTCGCAGGATGATGCCTGCTTTGCGTGCTTACATACTGGGATCACGGGCCCTGAAATTTTCTGGGTGGATCATCCCCCCCCCCCTCCACTGTCCCTTCTGCATCTCGTCCTTGTTTTGTTCATGCTGTTTGCACTCCGCATTTGTACACAGTTTTAAAATTGAGGATTGTACTGTCGAACCGCCCTGACAGCGTGGCTGGACCCTCAACTGCTTATCCTTTTGTTTTGTATAATCTCCTGAAATTTATAAGCGCGTGATATTTTTTGGAAAGTAATTGTAGAAGTGAGCGCTTGAACAGGAAATGTGCACGCAATTGTTTTCCCTATTCCTCCAGGGAAAATATCAGTAAAATACTGGCTGTACCATCCGAAAATATCGTTTCTATATTTGGTATTTGTCTACCCGACAATTATTATGTTCTTACACTATTTCAGTTCCGCCTACGTTAGTCATCTTAAGAAAAATGCAGCAGGTATGAAGCGAGCGACACGTTGAACGAGATCCGCAGTGCGCCCCAGAACTAGCGCCTCGTCGCGGCTAAGATGCGAGCGAAACGGCTCTTGAAACCCAACAGGCAAGCTGACAGACACACGTAGTAGAAGTGGGTGCAGCGTTCGCGATTCGCGAGTAGTGACGTAAGGCGGCACGTCCGCCGGCGTGCGCCACATAGCGGATGAGTGCCTGAACTAAGCCTACCTACCGCTCCCATTGAAAAGCGGGCGACGCGTTATGCAATGTTTATACAGGCGGCGTTGGTTTGACGTACTGATTGAAAATTGTGGAACAGCATGTACAAAACGTTGGGACCAATCTAATTGAAGCCGGGTCGCTTTAGCATTCGGTTGAGTATATAGTGGAAATTGAAAATAAGTGACGAATAATGCCGTCTTCCCTGAGCTTCCACCCGGTCTGAGCTGTTTACTCAATCTTTAGATTCGCAATATTAAGGAATTATGCACATATATTGTGTTTTTCTCCATTGCTTAGTTGAGTGTGTGTGCACAGTGCGGTTGTAATTATTGCACAGTATGATTGTAAGTCACTCTGCAGTCAATTACTGAACCAATGCATCATTTACATCTGAACCATCATGATGGGCAACCACACGAAGTTTACCCCACTCTTGATCCTGAATTGGTACTTAAAGGGACCCTGCAAGACTTTCGATAATTGCTTTCAATCTTTCCTTCGCTTTTGGAAGCACTGCGAAAGCTACAGTTATCGCCATCACGGAGCGGCATTGCGTGATTTGCTCGTCGCGCCCGATACGCCTTCCGTTTCTGCTTTGTTTTTGTGGCTTTCTTTCCAAAGTTCCTATATCAAAACGCATTTATTGTTGCAACTGAAGGAAAACCTGCCAACAGCCGCTACATGGCCTCAGTAACGTAATTCGAGCCGCCGAAGAACGTCAAGACCGGGAAAGAGAGAGAGAAAAATGTTTTGAGCGAGTTTCCAAGTTATCTGATGGGCATTGAGCAGTAATTTTTGGCTGAGGTACTTTGCGACCCCCTAATCTAAGTAGTGGGTGTGTTGGGTGAGTACGTTCTGCAAGCTTTTAAACTTTCAATAAAAGTTGAAAAAAGCGTTGCAGGGCCCCTTCAATGCGTAACAAAAATTCGCCCTCCAAAGAAGTAGCAAATATTCACAGTTTGGTACTGCACAACGCTCTGTAAGCAGGATTGTGCTGCTCTCCCACTGCTTCTTGTGGTCGGCGTAGACAAACCGGCTAATCAAAAAAATTTAGAAAACACTGAACACACTTCGTGAACTTTCGTTCCAAAAGTAAAACATCACTATTTTCTTTTTATTGAGTGTTGTACACTTATACTATCAGCCTTCGGCATACCAGTTAGGAATTAATCGCCACTTGTTTTGCAAACTTACTCAGCCACGTCGAAAGCCCGGGTAATCTTGGCACAGTTCCAAAAATATTTTTTGTGCATTCAACTACGTCATAATTATTTGCATTTGTTGCATTTGCATTTCGATTGTTTGCATTTCCATTCTGTTTACATTTAATTATCAGCATTTTGCATACCTAGTATGAAGTCGCCTGCCAGAGATTCCTTCGTATTTCAGATGGTGGTTCGTGCGCACGAACCTTCTTTTTCTGGACAGTAAAAACAGTGCGTTGCAAAACTGACCAGCGTTTCAGGCGCAAGTATTTAACTCTGGAAAGGCGGAAACTCACACAAACACGGTCAGAATGAAGGACATCAACTTCACAGCAAAGATTAATTTGTGTTTGCACGTAGTAGCGTTCCCTGTTGCGTTGACCGATTGAGTTTTCGCTTTTTCCGAACCTTGTGTTCACCTTAGTTTGCGGTTTGGCGTGCAACCTGTTTTTTTTTTCAATGCGCAACAAATATTACATTTCCCGAAATGACGTGAATAACAAGCGTACCTCCTTGCCCATGAGTCTACCTCCATATGCGGTTGCCTGGGATGAATCTATGGCTTTCTTTCTCACATTGTTCACACATTCGTCGGGTGTAAAGAGCTTAGATAGTTTTGTAGCCATATCGCCGTACTCGCCAGATGCAATTTCTGTAACTGAAAATGCAGAATCACATCACATTGTTCAACACTACAAACGAAATTTCTTATGTTTTTCAAATGAGTTATTTGCGGTGTAAATGGGCTTGCTACACATAAAATACCAGAAGCGTCAAATTCAGATTTTTAAGCAAACGATAAGCACGTTCTTCTACTTCGGGAATACTGGTGTTATGGTTAGCACCCTCAGAACGAAACCGCACTCAGCATGACTTCTTTCAGCAATTTTGAAAGTATCTGGAACAATTTACCTACACCCTCATTGGGGTGCATTTGTGTATCCAAATATTTCATGCCGTTAAGACTATACTTTGATCTATCTGGAGCCCTGTGTCAGTGATACACGTGTAAAATGAAGAAATTCAGGCTTCTACAATCATGTGCCTCATGTTTCCATATCAAATGGGCTCAAATTTACATTTCAGCGTGCAAGCCACTCAACGCCATGCACGGTAATTTCATACGGGGTACCTAAAATTATTTCACGCCTGGCTATGGCAGGGAGAGCCGTTAATAAGTCACATTGTACACAAATTACCATAATTACGACATTTTGTTAAAGATGGACGAAAATGTACACACGTTTCTGTCACAATCTGTCCCATCTGGTCTTAGTTCATGATATTTGATGGGTACATATCCTTAAAAGCGTGATTACTGTAGCATTACTGAATTACAGCGCTTAACAAATAATTTTGTCTACGTTCATACTCACTGAAATCAGCTGGACTATTGAAAATTGGGCAGTGGAGGTTTTGAGAAGCTAGGAACGGAAGCAGCTGCTCCACTGAACCGTTGTAAATGCACATTCCGCTGGAGAGCATGTATACCTGCGGTATAACATTTTAAAAAACGTGGGTTAGGACAGGACGAATGATAATTTGGTCCTCGATGAAGGCCTGCGAAAGGTAATTATTAATGGAACAGAATATTTCGCTGTGGGTCTCCGCAAATAATCAATGTGGCGGACGTATGTTTGATTATTTACACATCCCCATTTATATTCAAAGGTCCAGTGCAACTGTCCTCTGGTGTTACGGACTCAAAGCCAGCACTCAGAACTCTGAAGTGACAAATGCGGTGTCTAGCTAACCATGAAATTTCTTTTATAATAACCAGCTAAAGATTGCGTGGAACCATCGTGTTTAAAGAGGTTCGCGTACTTTAAAGTGGCAGCAAAGCACAACATGGGGGAATAAGTACATCTCATTTGCTTTTTGTTCTAGGGATAGTTCCGTCAAGTGCGATTTATGTGTTCTTTTTCTCGCATGGACAATTCAAAATTGCCGAATGCCAAGGAATGCCACACACACCTAAAGAATATACTTTGCTTTGGTGACCGGCCGTAATTAGTAAGGGGTGATTTGTGGTACATTAACACGCAAACTAGTATTTTTCGTTACTATAAGTGGCGACTTCTAAAAAAATAGAGCTGAAATTTTCAAGAGAGGCACATGAAAAGAACCCCGCATGTTTGATTACTGGTTTAAGAACGTCAGAGCTATAGGATGGCGCCCAGGAAAGGCCGTTATGAAGGCCGTTGCAACCGGGCGACGCCGCACAAATCCACCTGTAGGCTTTGGCGGGCCCAATTTACCTCCGTATGTACTTCATGATAATAAACAGTTTGTGTAAAAAAAAAACACAATGGTCTTAGGCCCTAAACCGTGTCAATAGCGAGACGTGCACAATCGCAAGCCGAGAAGCGGCAGCGAACTGATGGCGAACCATTGTAGAAATACTGTATAGCTGCCTTGCTTGCTCGCTGTTTTATTATACTGTAAGTTTTCTCGCATGGAAGATTTGTTTTTGCCTCTTACACATTCGATAACTTTTGCAGATGAAGGTCTACGTACTGTCCCCATTTTGACAAAGGAAAACATACGTAACACACAGAAGAATACAACGCGGGCTGTTTGTGTTTTGCTCTTTTAAATCTTGTCTTTAGTGCACACAGTGAACATGAACATAGTCCAAAGTCCTTAATTTTGCTATTTTCTACTCTTCTATTTTGTCCATCCACAAGCATTTTAATCTTTACTGCCATCAAGCTTGTGGATTCCCGTGTTCTTTTTTGTTTCCATTGTTCATTACCAAGCTTGCGTTGGTGGAGACAGAAAATAGTCGGCATCATTTTCTACTGGGGCTGCAAAGGTTTAATAATGCAGAAGGAATACTTTTGGCAGTTTTTTTTTGTACAGCTGCGGCAAGAATAGGTTTTGGCAAGACAAGATGTACGCGTAGTAAGGCGAGTGCCTAGCTCGTAAGATTTCACTGCAAATACATTCGTTGTATCTTTTGCGACGGCCTCTTAAATTTGTTCTGCTAAGTGGATTGCGATTATTTCCGCTCATAAAATGAGTGGAAACTTCGGGTTGAAATGATCTATCACCGAAAAGCAGTTTTTTGTGTACAATACACCTGACTTACCATGTCGAAGTGCGAGAAGAGAGTGGCACTCGGGTTATGGATTGAGCAGATCACTGTGTGTCCTGAATCGGCCAGAGACCTCAGCACCCGACCACAACGAAGCGCCGAGCAACTGTCAAGGCCACTGCACATAGCATCAATAATGCGACAAAAATTTCAAGCTCTCGTCACAGTAGTCCACACAAAAGGCCCACGCTTTGCTTGTAGTGAAGGAAAACCGTTGCACAGTATTCACAAGTGGGGAAGTAAACAGGTCTTCCTCGAACATGCCTTGCTTATGCTTTCTTACCTGCGCGTGGCCGCGTCCTGCTACCATATCCCGTGTTGTTAGTTGAGCTCGGAGATGAACCGGGCAATCTTGTTTAATAGGGGGATGATATCACTCTCTCTTCACTAACCTAGACTGTTCATCTTTGGTCGACGATGTTTTCGATCTAACATGATGGACCCGGCTTTGAAAAGAAATACTAACTCGTGTAATAAAGTAAAATTGGAAGCTGTGACGCATGAGTTTAAAGAAGCCGTTGTGAAAGCCAAAAATTTGTTCTTTTATTCTTTTAATGAGCCTCTTGTGAACAGTCCGAGAGAACTGTGGCGATTTATTAAATCAAATAGAAAGGACCAAGTGTCATTTCCGGCTCTGGAATGTACTGCTGCGTTAGTGCCTGATAGTCGCGAGAAAGTTACATGCTTCAATACGTTTTTTAGTTCCGTTTTTATTGAACGGCTGCCTGGTACTGATAACTTTAGATTTGGTTTCCTTTGCGCTGAACCCATGGGTGATACTGAGTTTGATTTTACGTTTGAAACTGTCGAGTGCCATGGGGCCCGATGAATTTCCTACAGCGTTGCTATCGTCATATGCAGCCGCCTTATCAAAATATTTTCGAATTCTTTTTTCGAGGTCACTGAAAGAAGGAGTTCTACCAGATGACTGGAAACTTGCAAACGTTGCGCCGTTGCATAACTCAGACCACGTAGCCTAGTACACAATTATAGGGCCTGTTTTTTGACGAGGTGTGGAATATGTAAGTGTTCGAGCACGTGCTTTTGACTCGCATTATTAACCATTTAAATTCATTCTCGAATTAGCCCGTAACAGCATGGCTTTCGACCTGTATTTTCTGGTGCGACGCTATTAACAGAATTAACTCATGATATTGCTGGTGCATTGGATCAAGGTTTCTCCGTGGACGGTATATGTAGTTCTTGATTTAGCAAAGGCGTTTGACGTTGTTCGTCATTAACTTCTACTAGAAAAATTGGCGTGGTATAACATAAACCCTGAAATTGTTCGTTGGATACATGAGTACTTGAAGTACTGGAAACAGCATTTTGTCGTGAACGGTCAGCAATCTGAAGAGGCGATGTAAGTTCTGGAGTACCGCAGGGTTCTGTTTTGGGCCCGCTATTATTTTTAATTTTCATGAATAATATTTGTACCGGTATTTCTTCTACAATACGATTGTTTGCAGACGACTGCGTATTACATAGAATTAGTAATCACTTGGATGACTGCACCGCGCTTCAACATGATCTGCATAGGTTATTTGATTGGTGTAAAAAGTGGGGAATGCAGATAAACCTGCAAAAATCTGTGTACATGTGCTTCACAAAAAAGAAAACGACTCATGTTTTATCCTATACCATTATTGGTACATTTCTTAACCGAACTTTCGAACATAAATATCTTGGTGTGTAACTTACCTCGGACCTGTCTTGGCGCCATCATGTAAATTATGTGTGTGCTAAAGCTTGTCGTGTTTTGGGCTGCCTACGTCCCAACGCGAAACGTTTTCCAGTAAAGATTAAACAGTTGCTGTACAAGACCAATGTTCGTCCCATACTCGAGTTTGCTTCTGCGGTATGGGATACACGTATAAAATCTGATATCGAGAAACTAGAAAGAGTGCAAAACTTGGCTACTCGCTTTGTTCTTAAAGATTACTCAAGGAACTTCAGTGTGTCCACGGCTAAGCGCAGCCTAGGTTGGGATTCGCTTCAGCATAATAGTAGAGTACTCAGACAAAAAAGTTTTCACAATATATTTCATAACAAAGCAGGGATAGACAGAAGTTGTTATTTCATGAGTCCAGACAATGTTTCACTAAGCACAGATAATTCCTCTAAAATAAAAGAAGTACATTGTAGAAACGAATTGTTTAAGCATGCTTTTTTCCCAAAACTATTAGCGAATGGAATAAGTTACCCAAAAATGTTGTGACAATTATGCCTAATGATGTATTTTCGTGTTTTTTGAAGTGTTTCTTCGTTGAGAATGCTGGGTTTTGGCTTGTCATTATGCTTTAAATGATATTTCTGTTTTTCTTGTATTTTGTACAAATTTCTACTTTCTCTCCTTGCCCCCCTGTAATGCCTTGAAAAGGCACTGTGGGTACTATGATAAATAAATAAAAAGAGTACTATGATAAATGCCCGCAGGGCCAACGCCGCAGCATTCGATTCGCCAACTTTCACCTGTGCATGTCAATTTTCCGAGCGATTCTTCGCCGCTAGTGTTTCCTTGCTTTTAAATGCGGGGTACGAGGTCGCTCCAATAAAGACAAATTTTTCAAGTGCCTGGGTTCCTTCTTCCCAGCGAGGCATGTGGTTAAAGCACTGGCTACATGCACACTAAACCCCCCGCCAGTCACCAAGCAAGTACAAGTCATGCCATCCGCCGGTAGCAAAGTCTTTAATTATAAAAATATGTTTAGCGCAAACAACCAAAGACAGCACACAAGAGAGAAGACGGGACAGGCGGAACAGGAGACGGGATAGCGCCGGCCCCGTCTCCTCTCTTGTGTGCTGTCTAGGGTTGTTTGCGCTAAACATATTTCCTAAGAATCATGAACCAACAAGCCCCCCAACAAGTTTTGTTACATTATCTTTAATTTTAGTTTGGACCTCTGTTGGGGAGATTAAAGAAGACGTCTTTATCGATTACGTGGTAAACGAAACAACTTTCCCTGCAGTTCTGTAGCAGTCCCAGGAACCGGTTTCATTTCGGAAATTACTTATTGGAGATCCGGAAGAGTTGTTGGGACACGTTGGGCGCATTCGAAATGTCAACCGGCCAGGACCACTAAAAAAACGCGTCGGCACCTGTTTTTGTAGATGAAAGGTTCGGGTCGAATTTGGTTTGAGAACCGTGACATCTCTTGTAAGCCCGCTGCGGAATTCTCGTTTTGTTTACCGGCGGGACGCGAAGTTGGAAGCCGCGAGTGCATGCCTCGCGTTCCTTCCTTTTGTGCTTTCCCGATAACCTTTGTTGCGCTGGTATGCGGTCAGCTCTTCCCGCGGGTCGGGCGGCGGCCGTCCTTGGCTTCGGGAGGGGATTAGTCCCGACTCCCTCATTGTGCCGGCGAGCGCCCGTAGACGAAGGCGAGGCGGCGAGACGTTAAGACGTTACTGTAAGGCGTTAGTCTAGACCGCTCTAAGCCGTCCGGGGTTGGCTTTTGAACAGATACCGCCCGTTCAACCTAGTGGGGTGACTACTCCTCACGGTATGCGACTTTGAGTAGCCGAGGCCTTGCCTTGGCTTAGCGGTGGCAATAACGTTCGCGGGAAGCTGACTAGGAGTTGCATGAGAGAGATTATCGGGTCATGTGACCGCGGGGGTGACATGTTTACGATTGGTTAGTTCTTTTTTTGTGTGTGTGTGTTTTATTTGTTTGTAGTGGACCAATCGGGGCTTTGAGAGCTGATGTCACCCTGATGTCAGCCCGGATATCCGCCTGACATCATGTGCACTCTCGCACCAGCAGGGGCGCTGCCCAAATCCTATAAATGCTAGGAACCCCATTACCGGGGGTCGGATTTTACTTCTTACAGGCGCTTCGCGCCATCGGCTATGCCGAGCGTTCTTCTAAGATCCACCACTTGGGTCCATTCTCGTTTGTAGGTACCCTGTACCTTCGGCTATGCCGAGAGTTGTAACGAGTTACCCCATTTTATGTAAATATTGTAAATTTCTCTTGTAAATAGTACTGCCTATAAACTCCAAGTTATATCGTACCCAAACCTGCGTCTAATGGCTACGGGAATCCAGCAACCACCGAACCCATCGACTCCTCGACGGCCGCCTCCGGCGGCTTAACAGATCGTCGGCCGCACTGGCGAACATCTCGCTGCTGGTCCTCATCGGCTGACGGCGGTACCAGCGGATCCACCTTTGGGGGAGGAGTGCGAAGGAAAACTTTACTTCTCTATTACATATTGGGTGGAATTTAAGGCGACATTTGTAATGACATTCACTCCCGTTGCGCGGAGAGAGGGGGCCGGGTTCTTGCTGTGTGCACGCAGCACGCTAACAAGGGGGTTGTCGTGTTAGTTGAAGAAACGTAAATTGACTTCCGGAGAGCCGACCATAAGATAAAGTGCTCCTCTGAATGCGTGGTAGGAAGTAAGAGCTTTTTCACTGGATTGGTTCGTGGTCCTCCGCATACCGTAGCCAAATTGGTGTCATAGGCTAGTACAATGGATAACACTCGTCATGTGCTTGAGGTAGTACCACCGCCAAGCAAACGCGTTTGCTGCGAGCTCTGACGATGTCGCTGGAGCCACAACAAACACCCTACGAGACACAATCCGTGCGTAACCTAGTGACAATTTAAGTAAATGTTTGTTAACGCCGCACCCCCGAGCCGTTTGTCTCACCCGACGCTAAGGGAAAAGTGCAGCAAGCACTGGGAACTTTCACGCTGGCGTAACGGCACCGTGAGCCACAATCGATGGCCTACACTGCTACCATTTCGCCGTCCTTGTCCTTGAACCACTTCTCTTAAAGAGGTCTCCTCGCACCACCATTCACAGTAACCCGCCGTCCATTGTGCCACCACTGAGGGGAAGCCAGCCACACCTGCCATCTGTGCCCCTACAAGCGACTCGGAACGTGACGCTTTTAAATGCAGAGCATTTCAGTAACTCACGATGTCACCCGCGTTGGCGTCCGTAGTCCGCACCGCACCCCTCCCTACTATATAAAAAGAAATACTATCCGGCGCCCGGTTTCGATCCTCGACCCTGGCGGGCAGAACGCAATGTACATGGTGCGCTTCCCACTACGCCACAAAGCCGACACTGAATCGGACGCTACCAACGCGCCTTATATCGTTGACTCATTCAAATTACTGCTGAAGAGCGCTTTCTCTCGTCAGAAGTTGCCACAAGTGCAACAACATTAACGTAACGCAAACTACTAACGTCGTGCGCCCCCGGAAATGCTCTGCATTTGATCGTGCCCCCTCGCGAGGGGGATGTTTATACAGGAACTCCTACTTCTCGCGGACTCCTGGCGCCCTCTTTCTGCCATTGTAGAGTCTATGAGGCGGTCTTCGAAGGGCGCCAAATTTGAATTCTACAAAATCGATTTCTTCTTGCATGCGGTCGACAAAGCAAAGTTCATGAGTATCATTTCTCTCTCGCATTTGTTTTTGCGACAAGTTGTCAATCGGTTTTTTTCGTTGCCACCCCGTGTCCTTCGTCCGGTGAGCGACCGAATGCAATCAAGGATTACCTGTCGCAGACCAGCCGTGGACCAACGCGCTTCAACCATTCTCTGTCACCACATCCGTACGGATGGCCAAGTCACCGCGTTTCCACTCACTTTGCGCGTGGAAGATCCGTTATCCCGCATAGGGGAAACTAGAAGCAGCGGCTGCTGGAGGTGAAGTTGCTTTACAGCAACATTATGCGAACCATCCCACGAATTAACGGGGGCCCGGAGGACAAGACCCACGATGCGCGTGCAGCCCCCGACACCCCGGCCAGCCCTGACGTGCCCCTTAACACCGCGAGGACTGCACGCCGCGAGGCGTACCCGACGAGACCAATCCCTCCAAGCAACGCACCAGCAACATGAACCAATCGTGAGGCGACACCCCCAAAAGGGCATCTTTCCATAGATGCCGCAAGGTAGTGAAGAAGCTGGAAGATACCTGGGATTTTGCGGGCACACGGGGCAGTCAGCTAAACACTATAAAAGTAAGAAAAATACTAGCTGAATTGCGCAGCGGGTGGAGGGTCGCCAGTGACCGCGGTTACGTGTGCTATCCCCCAGGAGACAACAGCCTGCAGGCATGCGCAAGTTATATTGATTTTACTTGAATGCCTGCAGAGGGTCGCAGTTATTTTACTGGTCGTACTAAATAACACCTGCTTGCTCTCCCCTCTCCCGCGTAGAGGTATACTACCTTATCCGAAATTTCGGAGGCTTCAGGTGTAAAGTATCAGTCATTGACTATTCTCACTTACGATATCACGCACAAGATCGTCAGCCCAGTCATGAACTAGAATTTTTTATTTGTCTTCTACAGCTTTGATGGCCACAAGCACCACCAGGCCTCATGGCAATTCCTTTCTGACTGGCCGCAAGGAATCGATCACTAATTTTTCTTTCTTATCATTTCCCTTTATTTCCTTTTATTTAATGTTAGTAATATGGTACTAGTAGCTTTTGTCGCTAGTAATACCTACGGTACTACTCGCGATAAAAGCTACTTGAACGGCCAATTCCTACGGTACATTAACGGCTTACATGGTTTTTAAATTAACTTTGACTATGATTCAGTGGTGATGCAGTGTTCTAGAGAAATCGAATCTGCTGAATATAATTTGTCGTGGTGTACAGTGAAAACAAGCGTTTTTATATCTGAGAAATTATTTCTGATTATTTTTTATTAGTCAACTGTTTACGTTATAGGTGTAAAAGGTAACGTAGGAATTGGAATATTGAGGTCACCTGGCCTCGAATTCGACACTGTCATCACAATGCTATGTGCATAGTTTTTTTCTTAAAAAAGCTCGAATAAACCAACACGACTTTCGCATGCAGGGTGTGCTTTGTAAAACCTGTTTATTGGTGTAAACTCCACAACGTTTTTGCAGGACGCTACGTTTTTTCAAAGTTCACGTTTCGTTAAAACTAGCCAAAGTTTACGCCTAGGCTTGAGTTCTGGAACAAATTATTCTTAAACATCCTTCACGTTCTCTCCCAATGCTAAAACGAACTAGAAAATATAGCTTTTGTGCAGCCAAACTAACCTTGTCGGCTCGTCCAGAAACATTACTGGAGCTCTGCTGATGAGTTCTTGAGATATTGCCAGGCGTCTTTTTTCTCCACCCGAAAGACGATGCGTCAGAGTGTCTGCGCAGTCGCCCAGACCCCATCCAGAGATTGTGTCGGCTACCTGCACGCAACAGTGCAGAGATCTACAGCAAACATAGCAAGTAATGGGACTTTATAACATAAAAATCCATATCTACGAGCCCCACACTCAAGAATATTTTAAACACGGTTCTTGCTTATTATCACTGTCTTTCAATAAACATATCCGTGACGTCGGATAAACGGTTAAAGAAAAGTAGCATAACTGGTTCCAGAACCCGGTTGGGGTCCAGCAGTAGGTACCGAGGAATACGCATAAGCAAGATAAGTAACTACGTTCCTATGCATCCCCTACCGAGAACAAACCCACCTACACACGCACAAGACACACACTCACACGCACACGCACGCACACGCACGCACACAGCACAACGCCTTAGCCACTGAGCTACCCGACGCGGTGGCTCAGTGGCTAAGGCGTTGTGCTACTGAGCACGAGGACACGGGTTCAATTTCCGGCCGAGGCTGCCGCTTTCTTGATCTAGGCGAAAAGCAAAAACGACTGTGTGTAGAAGATTTCGGCGGATGTTAAAGATCCCCAGGTGGCCAAAATTAATCCGGAGCCCTCCACTCCGGCGCGCCTCATTGTCACGCGTCTTCTTCTGGGGCCAATCCCCCTTCGGGTATGGGCACTTCTTACCACATGACATTACCCCCCGAAATTGAAGAGTTTTTTTTTCTTAAAAAAAACTGCTAAACACCACACCTGTTCGTGGGAACAAAGTCCGCAGTCCGCACGTCACAACAATATCAGTCCTATTGAGCTACTACATCAGTCCTACTAAACTACTAATATTCATTACACACCAAGTTCACTGTTCACCAAAACTAACTTGAAATCCCACTGTCAATCACAACACGTATTACTAAAAGACAACTCTTCCTCATTCTCTTGCACTAATCCACTCACGCAAAGTACTCTAATATCACCAAAATCAAACACATCAACACATCTCAAGCTTGCAAACACAATTAATCTACACTACTCAACTACCTCCTTTCCGTGTACACTTCATACTCCTACAACACCTTGTCTGCACCATACCACAACATTTATGCTTTATCTTAGTACCCAACCTATTCGTCACCTTTATGAGTCCTCTTTCTGTCCAGGTCATCTCCGTGTATTCCATCAGGTTAGGTGACACTTGCCTTCATCTTCACCTTCTTGCGCTTCGTCCATTCAGCCCCTTTCACTACACTGCCATCTCTCTTTGAACCACCATCAAAGTTCACTTGTCTCACTACCCAATGACCCATGCCCGGTCTGCAGTCCCTCTCTAGTGCAGGCTTTCTCTCTATTAAGCGCAACTCGCACGATTTCTTCGTTTGTGTCTTCTTTGCACGTCTGCGCTTTCGCTCTCCTCTGGCGCTGGTAGTTTGGTTACTCCCGGAGGAAATCTCACTGCATATCTTTCTGCCGATGCCACCTTGGCCTCGGGGCTGATTACGGAGCCATCCGTTCGCCTTACAGGCCTTGGCTCGTCGTCTGCGCGCCATCTTCGTAGCGTGCGCTAACTCTGCGAACTTCCCAGCTACCCTGTCACTTTTCGCACAGCTCCGTTCATGCACTCGAACCTTCCTAAGAACCAAACTCTTTTTCCTCCTCTGCTTCGCACGCTTACGAAAACGCGGGTACTTTCTCTCGCCCCCCCCTGCTTCTCAGCCCCCTTACCGGATGCTGGCAACTGCCTTTTACCTTGGACCAGCCCCTGTCCAGTGCCTAACCTGAATTCCTCGAGTGGGAACTCTTCATCGACAACAAGGAGCTCGGTCTGAGGGAGCTGTCCTAGCTGATCTGAACTCCGCTGACTTGACTGCGCACTGGTGATCCCGCTTTCCATCTTACACACTAAGCTGCCCTCGCCTGGCATATTCCGACTGCGATCTCCAAGCGCCTGGCCTTCCGTTCTGCTATGCCCGGCCCGGTCATCTCCTTGCGCTTCGACTGCGACTTTCTCCTCAGTATTATTTTGCGAGAACCCTTTTCCTTTTATTTTTTCATTGCCATCATAGCAGTGCGCAAACCGCGTTCTTTCAAAAGCACGTGCTTCTTCGCTGTCAGCTATCTGCGTACTTTCTTTCTCACGGCGCGTTCATGGTTCTTTATGCGTTCCCTTTCCTCGAGGCGCCGCGTTAACTCTGCCTTTTCTCGGTCCAACTCTTCTATCTCGGCAGACAACCTCTCGCGCTCTTTGAGCCGCTCTTCATTTAACAATGCAAAAAACTGCTCTTTGTTTAAACCTGACGAAATAGCCATTGAGTCAAGCCGCCATCCTTACCAAATTGGCTGCTGCATATCCAAGCCAACGGGCTCAAAATTGGATAAAATCCTTTCTGGAAAATCGGCCTATTCAGCTTAATGGCACGCACCCGGGATGGCGCCCCAGAACCTATTTCTTGTCTAGGGGGGTACCCCAGGGTTCCATCCTCGGGCCCGTGCTTTTTAATTTGGCAATGACGCGAATCGCTCGTCAGCTAGAGACCGATACCACATCACGTTTTGCAATCTACGCTGATGACCTCACGGTGTGGACTGAGGCAGCTGACTATCCGGACGTCGAAAGTATGATTGTTGAACTACAAGCAGCGGCTTCTAGTCTAGCCCACAGCCTCCCTTCACTTGGGTTAGAGTTGGCTCCTGATAAGACAGAGTTTCTACTCGTTCATGGGCTACATAGCCCACCATCTCACTTCCATCATGTTATTTATCTGGCCGGAACGCCAATCCAAACCAAGTGCGACCAGGTTCGCATCTTGGGAATCCCATTGGGCAGCCACAACAGTGCCAGACGTTGGATCACTCAACTTAGACGCAACTGGAAACCAATGCTGCATTTGATCTCCAGGATGTCTAATAAGTATGGTGGAGCTAGTCAGGCTGCTTGCCTCGCGCTCACTCGAGCAGTTGCCCTTGGTCGAATTCTGTACGGCGCCCCTGCATATGACCTCCGTCCAGCTCACATGAAGCAACTACAATTCTTCATCGTGCGTCCTGCGGACGATCACAGGCTCCTCCCACTGGCACACTAGGGTCTGCGCCTTAGAGAAAGCTGCTCCTCTGCCTCCCCTGCCAGAAATTCTTGAAGAGACCCGGAAACACCATCAACTCCGGCGCACGCTCACTATCCAGGGTGCTGATATTACTGCATGGGACTCTCAAACGCACCCAATCGGACCCATGCCATCTCCTCCCCCTCCCCCTTGGGCTCGAAATACCCGGTGTTTCTTCGCAACGGTCCGGCTATCCCTCGAGCTAGCGTCGTTCCGCGTCTGCGCGCCCCTCCGCCGATGCATGGCACAGAGGCTACCAAACGAGGTGGACATATTACAGACGCCAGCCTACAAGACAACTCTATCGGTTTGGCTTGGAACTGCGAAGAACGCCCTGATCTTAGCGGCGCCACTACTATGGCTACCATCGCCCCGTCACCTCTTCAAGCCGAGCTCCATGGTCTCCTAGGAGCCCTGGATCACATGACCTACATGGCTCGTGCACCACCACCACCCAGGGTTCGTCTCCTCACTGATTCCCACGCCGCCATCAGAGAATTCAATAGGGCTTACTCTGATCAACCCTACCGTTCATCACATCAGGCCATGGTTAACCTACTGGCCCGAAACGGAACGCAAGTCCGCGTAGCCTGGATTCCGGGGCATGTGAACCCAGGGGGTCGCAATCACGCTGCTCATAATGCAGCGCGGGAGAGCCTTCAGTCAACACCTCCCTTGATTGCTCCCGATCTTGCACCAGATCCAGGTCTACATCCGCGCCCCCAACTGGATCATGCTAAATATTCTCGCCGAAAGCGGCTCGCTGAGAAGACTCCGCAGGGCTACCTGCATGGTGTCCCCACCCTACCCCGTTCCGCAGAAATCTTTGTTAATAAGACAATCGCTAATGCGGCCCTCACACCCTCCACACTTCGGAAATGGTTCCATTTGGACTCTTCAGGCTCTCCGTACTGTCCTCATTGCCAGCAGAATGTTTTTCAGACCTCAAGCACTCACTTGGCACTGTGCAAGCGTTCGCATCTTCTCGCGATTCTTTGCTCAGTGCTCTGCCCCCCAACTCGTCCCCTGATGATCCCCCGTACGAAGACCACCCCAATTTCTGCATGCTCTAGGTGTGTTTTCTATTAAGAGTGGCCTGGCAAGGGTAGTGTGAGATGGGGTCTACAATCCCCTCACAAAGAAATCACTGATCATCGATCTCCAACAAGTCATCTCTAACGATTAAGTGATCACCTCCCCCTCCTCCCTTCTTCCCCTTCCCCAACTACGGCCATGTGGCCTCCCCCATCTTAATAAATGTCATTCATTCATTCATTCTTTCTCACGTGCCTCACAGAGGTCGGCGACCGGCGTGCCTTCAGGCTCACGTGCGGCGCGTTCATGGTTCTTTATGCGTTCCCTTTCCTCGAGGCGCCGCGTTAACTCTGCCTTTTCTCGGTTCAACTCTTCTATCTCGGCAGACAACCTCTCGCGCTCTTTGAGCCGCTCTTCATTTAACAATGCAAAAAACTGCTCTTTGTTTAAACCTGACGAAATAGCCAAGGTTAGAATCTTCTCGAGATCCATCTCTCCACCAGGTAAGACGCGTGGTTGGGCCAAGGATAGATCCTGGCAGGCTCGCCAAATGTTGTCTTGTCACGCGTCTTCTTCTGGGGCCAATCCCCCTTCGGGTATGGGCTCTTCTTACCACATGACACTCATCGTCTGCGTTGCGTCGGCGCGTGGAGCGTTGAAACCCACCCACCCACCCACAAACCCCCCCCCCACCCCCACCCCCCCACACACACACAACACACACACACACACACACACACACACACACACGCACACACGGCACACCACACACACACACACACGCACGCGCGCGCGCGCGCACGCGCCCACCCGCGCACGACACACACACACACACACACACGCACACGCACACGCACACGCACACGCACACGCACGCACACGCACGCACACGCACGCGCACCGCACACGCACACCACACGCACACGCACACGCACAGCACACGCACACGCACACGCACACGCACACACACACAAACACACACACACGACACACACACACAACACCACACACACACACACACACACACACACACACACACACACACACGCACACGCACACGCACACGCACACGCACACGCACACGCACGCACGCACGCACGCACGCACGCACGCACGCACGCACGCACGCACGCACGCACGCACACACACACACACACACACACACACACACACACACACACACACACACACACACACACACACACACAAAACCATTAGTGGCAGCCTACTTTTATCGGGAACACGTTTTCGGTGTTTTTAGCGTGTGCTGAACCTGTAATTAGATGGACACCCCCGCAGCCCTTTCCCGGTACCATCGCGCATGTACATTGAACAGTTAGCAGACTCACAAGTTTTATCAATTCTTGTTGTTCAAGGGTTGGGAGGCGAAGCTCAGCGCTCATGATGAGGGCTTCCCTCACTGTCAGGTACTGCAGCAAGCAGTCGTCTTGCATGACGTAACAGCTCTGCATATTGAACAGCTTGCTGTCTCGCACGTAGCCGTTGACCTGGACCTCGCCTTCGTAGCCCTTGTCACTGCGAAATGCGCCAAGTAACATCATACGCACTGACGTACTATTGTTATCGTTCACAAGCATGGCCGTAGGCTGATTGCGATTGTGCTCATAATAGATACACCTGCAAAAAATATACTATCAGGCCTTGAAAGCCCCTACCATATGAGTTCTATTTTCCCTTTTACTGAATTTCGACAATGGAACTAATCAGACTCCTTTTTGCATTTTGTGGAGTGGAGAGTTTAGCGCCCGGCGCTTAAGACAAAGCTTCCATCTCGGGACACTTCAGTGAGGTAACAGCTGACCGCAGTCAGCCAAAAATTGGCACTCTTATTTTGCAGTGTCCCACAATCAGGGTAATGGTCGTCTGGAAAATAACCTTTATTAATGGCAGTATTGCGGCTTTCTGCGTATTGCAAACAGAAATCATTTTCCAGCACTCGATGAACTTCCTTAGCAATTATGGATAAGCGTAGACGGAGAAAATGAGGAATACTGTGTCACGCAAGGTTGGTTCCGCGGGGCTAATATGTTATAGTTTCTACGTAACCTGGTGAGAAATGAGGCGGTTATGCGCACGACGTCTACGAGTTAATTTCCCCTGTATCTCTTTCCTTTTTTTTTTGTTGGTAGCAACAGGAACGTAGCATGGCCTAAAAATTACTGGACTCACCTAAGCCTGCTTCTGTGCGTTGAATGCAAAAGCATTATGGGAAGGGGAAATGGTGAGTCTGCCACAAGCCTTCATAAGGTTTTTGTCCTCTTTACAGGACAATCTCGCGGAGTGGGTATGTGGGAATTGTAGGTCAGGATGTTGGCGCTTAAACAAATGGCATTTCGGGAATGCGCTCTAAGCTTTAAGAGGTTTTGTGACCAGCCAGAAAAACACTCGGAACTCCGTACTAAGATTCTAGAATTCGTAACGCATGTGCTAGCTCTATGGAACCAGCATGACACAGGAACGAGGTCGCAGTAAAGCATCGCCAGGAGAAGTTGCAATGTTTTCGTCTCCAAAGCAATACCCAGACACCCGTGTACATGGAAAACACACCCGTGTTTAGCGTGGCTTAGCTGTACCATAGTGGCTAAGGCACGGGCCTGCCACCGCGTCTCCCTGGGTGCCATTTCCGTTTTGTGCCACCGTTGTTTTTTTTTTTTAGTTCAAGGAGCATAAAATATTGGGGTCATTCGCTGCTCGCAACGCCGGGTCTTTCCGATCATGGTGCACATAATGCTTTAGTCATAATTTTAAAACCGCACGCTTAAGGGGAGCCGACGCTTGGTTCTGAAGGCGATTTGGAAGAAGACACTCCTTGGATGCGGGAGCCTATGTCAAGCAGTACCTGGTTCATTTGGTGAATATTGCGCTATTCACACATCCGCGCAACCAAAAAGTCGACGAATGTTTCGGTCGGCTGTGCGTTACGGGAACAATGGCGCAAAACTGCTCTTGTATGCAAAGGCGAATTGCTGTTGGTTGGAACGCAGTGATATGGTGCGCTTAATGTCCGCATTTTCAGCGACGCCTCATGTAGTCGCAAAGCGGGTATGCGCCAGACTGACGTTTCGATCAGGTTCAAAGGGTCATGAGGCTGCGAACGTGGGCACGCTACAGCCGCCGAACTGCTTACGCTTTCTAGGAAAGGGGGATGGTAGTAGGCGCCTACCCAAAGTTAAGGGTAGCGCCATAAACCGGAACTCGCAGCTTGACGCACAGCGGGTTCGAAGTTGCTTGTTATGGCGTTTGTCTCAAAACTTAGGTTACCTACCGTAACGCTGAATACAGCCATATCAGTGGTTATTGTCCGAGGGTTGTAGCCATAGCTTAGGTGAGAAGAAGAAGCCGATGAAGAAGGCGAAAGTGAAAAGCAACTGGCCTTAGTTTAATTCTTAACCTTCTTCAACAATGAGATCACAACCAGACTTTCCAATCCCACAGACTTGTTACGCGCCACTGTTAAAAAGGCTCCAACCAATCAACAAACTCGCTGCTTAATTCACCTACATATTTCGCCGATAAGTGATGCTCACACATTCTGATACCTCCAAAAAAGTTTGTGCCCCCATGGGCTTCGTTAAAATAATCCACTTCTAGGCCAAGAAGCATGTCTTCTACGTGTTTTTAGACCCCATCTTGCGTCGAACACTAGAGGAACTTTGTTGTAATAAGCCCAAAACGCACCTCAAAAATACGAAAGCCGCGAGTTAAAACATGATGCGTATGGTACAAGGTTGAGCAGACGACTTGTAAACAAGGTGTTTTTCATTATGAACAGAACAACCTGATTTATTGCCCTTCATGCCGCCGACGAAATTTGGTTGATTGATGTCCACTCTTTTGACGTGAAAGCGAGCGCAATAGCAGTATCCTCACGCAGGCCGCACCCAATGCTGGCTGCTTTCAAGCAAGAGTAAAGTTGCCTTTTCTGGCCTGAGTCGTTTGCACAATATGCATCCTATACTCTGAAGTTGGACGGTAAGGATCCGAGCTTAAGTTCTTTTACGCTTCCCTGGCCTCTGAGAAAGGAGGTCAACGGCGAGAAGCAATGAAAAGATAGTCTCACAAGTGGCCGGACAGAATGTGTAGCAGAGTGGTTTTCCCAGCTCCCGATGGTCCCATGACAGCCGTCAGGGTTCCAGGAGCAGCTCTCCCGTAAAGCCGAGACAGCACTTTTTTCTTCTCTGAAAAGATTAAAGGGACACTCGTGAAGCCTATCGCGCCTAGGAAATTTTACGGAAAACTTGCACGACAATTTTTTACGGAGTAATTCGAGAGGAAACCTACTCTTACTTTGTGTCCATACTTAGCCAGTGAAAGCATTTGAGCAGACTAAAAAAAAACCGTTTTGCATTGGGCAGGTGTTGGTGCATTTCTATTGTTTTCGAGTGTTCTAGCATCTCAAATTTCAGTAGTAATTGCTGCTCCACAAACCTTTCTTGTTTCGTGCCATAGACTTATGAAATGACAAATGTTTTAGCGGAATAGGTAACTGCTCCAGGCTGCACAAAAACAGGTAAGTTTGACGCGCCTACCGAGCCCTTCATTACACTGCAGCATTTCAGAAGTGTGCTCTTAACAGGACCGCAGCAATCCTAGCAAGCGAAATCGGACAGCATAGCGGTAACTACAATTTAGCGCACTACAAAAGTAGTAGTAAAATGTGCATCATCATCATCACCACAATCATCATCAACATAATCAAATATCATCTCCTCCTCATCATCGTCATCATCCTACTGCTAATCATCATCCTGCTCAACGATCTACTTGGGTTCACAGCAGGCCGAAGGCCTCTCCAATGACCTCCAACCAGTCCTGTCCTGCCGTACTCGAGTTGATTCTTTGCCTCAGTACTTCCTTATTTCGTCCTTCCGTCGAGTTATTGGCTTCGCCCTCCTTCCAGACCCGTCTGTCGGTATTCACTCTGCCACCCTGGTAATCCACCGGTTCTCATTTGACCTCACTACATGGCTAGCCCAAGTACATTTCTTTTTTTTTGAACTATGCTATGATCTACTTGGGTTTGTTCCCCTAATTGAAGCAAGCTCGTTTCTTGTAGCTAATATTACTCCTATGATTATTAGTTCATGGCCCATTGAGGCCGACTATAGGTTTTTTTTCCATTTGTTTAGTAAGGCACCAAGTTTCCGATCCAGATATCATCCCCGGCAGTAGGCATTGGTTGTATATTCTTCTTTTGAGTGATAGAAGCAGCTCACGTTCCCTCATTTGGGAGTGCCTGACTAGTGCTCCTCAGTCAATACCTATTCAGCGCCGGTCATCTCGTTCATAGTTGTAATCAGCACGGAAAATCTGTCCGAGGTAGTTATTTTGTTCTACTTGTTGTACGTTTTCGTTACATAGGCTGTAGAGGGCAATTTTGGCTGGAATAATGTATCGCTATTAACATTTATTCATTTGTATCTTCAGGCCCACGGGCATGCTTTCTCTTTATAGTTCCTCGAGCATTTTTTGGAGGTGTTCTGCAGACTGACTTAGTAAGAGTATGTCTTATGCAACCTTCAAATGTTTCAAGTATTCTCCATTTATCCGTAACCCTGTGTTCAACCAGTCAGGCTTCCTGAATACTTCCTCCAGACATGCTGTGAACATTTTTGGCGACATAGTATCCTTGCCGTTCGCCCTCTCGGATCGGCAATTTGCCGCATTTCTTGTGAAAGATGACCCTGCCCGTACATTCCTTATATATGCCACCTAGGAATCTTATGTAGGTCTCCCCTATTCCCTTGTCTTGCAATGCTTCCAGTACTGCTGCGGTGTAACTGAATCAAAGCGCTTTTTCATAGGCTATAAATTCCATGTGAACTTGTTGGGTGTGCTTTGTGGATTTTTCGATAACTTGATTGGCGGCATGGATTTGATCCATAGTTAAGTATCCTTTTCTAAACCCAGTCTGCTATTCGGGTTGTTGGGAATCTATGCTGTCACTTGTGCGATTAACTGTTACGCTCGTAAACAGCTGGAATCTCCCGTCTTGGTAATCAGAATTATGTTAGCGTTTTTTCCAGGCCATGGGCACTTTTAGAGTCGTTAAGCATTCTGAAATAGTACAGCAAATTTTTTGCGTATTCACAATTAGATGTTATGCGCCTGAAGAAACATCGCGCATCAATAAAAGCATTGATACCAAGTCACTAAACATCACTGGGAACATCAGGGCCCATGAAGAGGCTGGAGGACAAAAATGGCCGCATATCTGCTCCTCCCGTTGTAAATGTCAACGAAAGACGTTAGTTGACTGGCAGCCCTGCCAAGTACATGCTTCCCTTCTTTTTCCCCTCTAACCTCTCGTGCTGTTCCTCTCGCGTCTCGTTTCTCCCACAATACACGCTAGAGGTTTGCTCAAGTCAATTTAAATTTACCGCGTTCCACTTCTCCAAGTCGGGTGCCTCGATGCTTGCGCTGCCGTACGGCGGAGACGCGGGTAGATCGAGGACACCACACTGCAACGTTGATAGAACCACGTTGCCCTACTCCACGAGCGTTTCAAGTGAAACGTGAAAACTATTTATTAGAGCGTTTCGTTGCTATTGCTGTTTTTTTCTTAAATTCCGCCAGGAGGTAGCGCTGGCAACAGTAGGTGACGGTTTTCTGCCGTTGATTGTAGTATTTCATTTGCTATCGTAGCAAACCGAGCATCCGTGAATTTATAATAACAGGAACACGCACATGTCACTTATGGTAATGATTTTGCTGCCTGATATTGCGTAATTCTTGTTCTTGTTCCAACAATGTTGACAAGTAGAACATTGACACCAGACTCAACGTCTAGATTTGACTGTGAGTATATAAGGACTATTGCGCAGCTTTCGTTGACCTTTGGCCGGATTACTAAATAGAGTCACAGACAGAAAGACAGACAGAAGACAGACCAAAATTTTCTATCGTCTTTAAAAAAAGTTAACAAGGTTTCACCCAGTTCTGAGATCATGCTGAACCAGCGCATGCTGTGGTTTTTTCGTGTCGGCTCGAATGGCAACGAGCGCTCTCCCCCGAAAATAGCAGCGCCGTCATCGCACAAATTTTACAGTTCGCGGAAAAGAGTGGGCAGCTAAACGCCATCACTTGAAAATTAAAAGCACTGCCTTGAAGTGCGAAGTAGAAACAATGTCGTAGAAAAGAGAGAGATAGGAGAGGAGATAGAGAGAGAGAGAGATGAGAGAGAGAGAGAGAGATGGAGGAGAGAGAGAGAGTAGAGAGAAACAACTTTATTGGACACCGCTGTTTGGGACGTGGCCTCCACTCACGTCGTGACCGAGTCGGCCCTAGCCAGGGCTTACCTCGTAACCCATCTGATGGGTCACTTTCAGGCGCCTCTGGTTATTCCAGGGCCTCCGTCACCAGCTGGACGCCAGCGAGTTGAGTGTTGTAATCGCAACTCTGAGTAGCAGTTATGAGATTTAAAAAAAATTAGCCTTTGCCCGTTGTGTAGAGATAATGGTCTGACGCCTGCGACTACACTAGGAACAGATACCTCGCTCAACACCGTCAAAACTTTTCCAGCCACTAATGTGAGTTAAAATTGGGAAAGTTGCAATACGATTAAGAACTAAAAAACAAAACTAAGAATTCGTACGTTCATTGTCAAAAAATATTTAGGTCTCATATGCTCACATTGCAGGATATCTGATTCTTAAGCAAAGTGTCTAAGCTGCTTGCACATTACACTACATATTTTGCCACCATGAAGAACCATGCATTGTAGTAAATAAAAAAAAGCTTGATTGATGCACTGAAAAACTGAATGATTGGTGGTCATGTTTAAAGTAGAGAAAAAAAAAACTGGACAAAAAGCAGTCATATCAGCTATCCATTATGGCACGATGTTCTAATGCGTAGCATTCTTTGCCGAGTACCCCCCACAGCCAAAACCGTGTAACACCCCGCATTTCCACAAAAGTTACACCTGTAAATCGTTATAATAGCGTAATGGAGGTAATTGGTCGAAGGAAATTTCGCAAAACTAACAAATAAAAAAAACATAATAAGTACGGGAAGTCGCGAACCTCATAACGCCCGGCATTCCCACTTTAATGCATATTTCGCGGCACCTTCCACCCGTAATCGTTATAATAGCGTCAATGAAAACAATTGAACGAACAAAATTTTTGAAAAACTAGAAAATAAGAAACATAAAAATTACGGAAAAATGGGCGAACCATTAAACGGCCGTGCATTTCCACAATAACGCAGCTATGGCGCAAGTAACACCTGTAATCGTTATAACAGCGAAAATGTAGATAATTTGGGTTGGACAGGATTTAAAAGAAACAAAAAAAACAGCTGGCTGCAAAGAACTCACACTTCAGGCGAGCAGCATAAGAATGCTATGCATTACTAGAGAATTCTCTGAATTTCTGCAGATTCGTTAAAAGAATATTTAAAATTAAAGCGTAATTGTTCTAGCACATCTGTTGAAATTATGAATTTAGCAGCTTTTCTTTTATTTTATAATAACAAGCTTCTAATAAAACATAATTTACTTTACCTTTACTCAGTCTGGATGGCAAAAACCGACGTTCTTCCACATGACGGTGACTTGTGGGCAGCCCGGCCCGTTTAGTAACCTCTCCGCCATTCTCGACAAACGTCCCAACTTCCCGATTTTGTGCCTCCCGCTTTCCACGTGGGGCGTGCTGCTGTAACCTTCCAAAATATTTGCAGTTAGTGCCTGTTGAGGTGTCGTATACCGTACTTACCCGATTCTAACGCGCACTTTTTTTTCCCGAAAAATAGGTCGAAAAATTACGCGCGTTAGAATCGGATACGAAACCGAAACTGCCGAAACAGCAGAAATTTCGTCCCACCCATCGCCATCGCCATCTCAAGATGGCGCCAAAGCTTTTAGCAACGATTTTTCGCACGCAGGAAGCATAGGCGCCAAGGCTTTTCTATCGGCGTTCACGCAAATCGTCAAATCGTTCCACTTGCGCGCTTGATAACAGCAATGGCAGCAGCGGCTCTCACGCCTTCAAACGAGCGGTCGGCTGAAGCGTGCGCCTCTGGAGAAGCTCGCGGGATGGGCGTGCGAGGCGTGGGCCACGATCCCATCAGCCATTGTTGAACGTTCGTTCAGAAGTGTGGCATCGCGAACGCCTTGACGGCACCAAGGACGAGATGTTGTGGTCAGCGGAGAGCGACGAGGAGTGAGATGAGTGAGATTACTTCGAGAAATAAATCGCCCGTTTCTCTCGCATTCGTGCTCTTGCTCACAAAGTTCCGTGCGCGTTACAATCGGCGGTGCAAGTTTTTTCGTTTTTTTGCCAGAAAATCGGGTGTGCGTTAGAATCGGGTGCGCGTTAGAATCGGGTAATTACGGTAGTGTTCCTGGAAGCTGTGGTCTATATAACAATGCCGGTGAAGGTCATTTCGTCTTTTGTGCAATCACACTTCAGCATAAAAAGGTACTCGCTATAATCATTTTAATAAATTAGTATTTCTTTTTAAGTTCATTTTAATGTTCAGGACGAAATAACAATTTATCATGAAGCAAAAAAATTTTGCACATCAGAAGAACAAACTTTGCTTATTTTTGGAGGGTATTGACAGCACTAACCTTACATTGAATGAATACACTTGCGCACCAAGTAAAGGCAAACGTTCAACTGCGAAGCATGGAATCCTAGAAATATCGTTTTAATGCCATTGAAACCTCAAAGGTTCTGAAAAATTTGTTAAAACCATTTTAGCGCGTTGATTTCGCCACAATGCCGCCACAATATGGACACACTTAATTGTATGTCTAGGGTCAGAAAGTATACCCAGCGCTCGCACGAACCAAATGAGAGCTATTATTAGCTAACTGCGTGGATAAACATTATACTGTCACTATCTTCGTTTGGAGTGCGACCTACAAAACCGGCAGCCGCATATTACTTGCTGACCTTTGCCATCTTTCCGTATCCTCCCCATTTACAAAATCCCACGAAGAGAAGAAATGGTATACGTCCTGTAAACGACCTCTTGATATCATCGACGCAAAGTGGGTCATTGAAACGTGGCCTTTCCGGTTTAGGTTAACATAGCTCAAGTGTTCCAATCGCAGCGGCAAAAGAAAAACAATTACTCACGAAAATGGCATATCCGTTCCGCAGTAACGGTGAGTACTTCAATTTGGCTTTTACTGGAGTTATAAATTTTGAAGGGTCGTTACTTGGCTCTGTGTCTTTCCAACTGCTAAAGTTCCTTCACAAATTCGCTGGCTCGGCTGCATCAGCTCAGGCGGCTATATCGACTATTATCTGCGAACTGCCTCTCGCTCTATCGCGTCGCCAAGGGTGCCTATTACAAGCAGCCTCGTGATTCGCTTCTACATTCGCTTCTTTCGAAGGCTTGTGGGTGCGACATGCAAGGCGCAGGGTTGGGAAGTTATCTTTCAGCCTTCTCGGGTTGCTCCCTGGTAAAGTGGGGCGACAGTTATTTGAGATTTTCGTGCTGCGGTGCCTGATGCCGTTGTAACGGACTGAGTGCATTCTTACGCAAGCGTAAATTACACTTTAATAAATTACGAAATAAAACACTTGGTTAGTTTTGCAAAGCATCACGGAAATGTCGAGAGGCACAAAGAAAATAAAGTTCAGAAGGAACGGACTTTCAACACATATTTGAACTAGCTTTGCGCTTTCGCGCAGGAGCAGCTCACTGTTTTCTGCAATTTTTTTCACCACGTAATATAATCGCTAGTCAATAAATTTTAGCTGACTTGGAAGCCTACGCATGTATACACCTGCCTTGTGAAAGATATTGTTACGAGTCATGAACGCAGTTAAAGATGTATCCACACTACGGACAAGCCAAAACTAAGTGCAGCTGACACCCCGCCAGACCTTGTCTTCGTCTTCCCCGAGCACTCAACCGTGAGCATCCTCTGCTTCTTCACAGGCCGATCTACTACCGTGCTCACACTGTGTCCTTTTCGAGTGCCCCGTGGCATTACCTCCCGGTGGCTTAAGTTCCGTGGCGGCATATGAAAAAAAATCGCAGCATCTCCACTCCGTGGATGATGGTGCGGAGTACGGGGACTCAAAATGACATCCAAGTTGCGCCACGAGTGACATCCGATTTGCGCCCCGACCGTCATTCGATTTGAGCCGTGAGTTGAACCTTGATTATTCCAAAAATATACTGCAACTCACGGCTGAAATTTAATTTCGCTTGATTTTCGCTTGATGGTGGTGTGCGAACGGATGGATGCGGATAGACATTTGGAGGTCCTAACGTACTCCGCACCGTTACAGGCGAGGGAGTAAGCCGTTTGACTCTTGGATACTAACTCGCGGTCGTAGCCCAGTGGGTCAGACGACTCTCACTAGCTCTGTCTGGGCTACCAGACACAGGCTCGAATCGTGCCGGTGCTTGTGTGATTTTTTTCGGTTGCAAATGCTATGCGCACGGACGCAGACGAACATTCTGCCGTCCTAAGGTACTCCGCACCTAAAATTTGTGTGCGCTGACTTGAACTCCTTGAGGCGTACGACATGAATAATAGTGTATATGACCTACGACTCAACAAGGAGAGGAAAACCGGCCGATTTTATAATTAATGTCGGCAACTTGGCGTCAAACGCGATAACGACTGGTGTACCAGGAAAGAAGTTTCTTAGACAGCCCCGTTGGGCGAATTGGGGTCCTGAGGAGAAAAACGGATCTCGGCTCGAAGGGCATGCTGCGATGTGGACGGCCACAAGTGTCATTCTGAGTGATTTGAGATGATGATGATGATGATGATTTCTATTGGTTTCCCCTTTGTATCGGGGTGATGACATGTCATCTGACCAAAAAGGACTAATATACCTATGTTTTACACTTTTGGTTCAATACTAGCGCTGCTTAGGGCAGACACAAAAAGCTTATTAGGCACAAAATACTTTTTTTTCCTGTTACAGGTGGTAACTGTCCTAGGCAATATTCCCCTCTCTGCTTTTCGTCCACCAGCATTCTAATCTTCTTTTCGTCCCCTCGACAGCCTTGAAGTTAACTTCCTCTGTGATACCCTTAAATCCTAGGGCTTCTGAAAGCCCAATATTCCCTTCATGTAGATTTGGATGGATACCCTCACATTCTAACACGATGTGCCGCATAGTTTCTGTTTCTTTTCCGCAGACCACGCATACCCCATCATTTTGTGAATACTTCCCCACAAAACTCTTAGTTCGCAGGCAACCTGCTCTAGCCTCAAAAAGCAAAGCACTGCCCTGGGAATTATCGTAGAAATTTTCCTTTCTGATGTTCATTCTCTCAGCCCTGTACATCTCTAACGACGTTTTAGCTTCCATTTTTTTCCCTCCATTTATTCGTTTCAATCTGCCTTGCCTCTTTTTTGGTTACCTTGGCTGTTTTGGATTCCCCACTGTTCTTTCCGTATTTCATCGTTAGCCTTCTAGTCTTTCTTAACCACTGCGTGTCCACGCTTTTCAAGTATAGGTACCTAAAATACCTTAGCTGCCCACCTTCGTTGATCCATTGCCCTCAACCTCAACTCAAAGCATATTTTACTCTGAGCTTCTCTAACTTCAAACGACGCCCAGCCCATATCTCCCTGAACTGCTTCGTTAGTTGTTTTCCATGCGCGCCTAAGGCCAAACGTCCTACCGTTCTCTGGTTTACTTCAAGGCCTGATAGAACGTCTGATTTTAAGCAGAGTACAGCATTCGCAAACGTGAGACCCGGAACCATTACTCCTTTCCACATTCCTCTTACTACTTCATATTTGTTATACCCCCACAGAGCTCTATGCTTCATTATAGCTGCGTTTCGCTTTCCCTTAACCTTAAGTTGCTCCTCGTGAGTACTTAAGTAGTTATCCCCTTCGTTTATCCACACTCCCAAATATTTATATTCCTTCACTCTAGGTAATTCGCCTTGCTGGATAGACACTACGTCGGTGGTAGCGTCTCTGAAAACCGTTGTTCCTGATTTTTCTGCACTGAAATTTAACCCGAGGTCAGTGGCTTCCTGGCCGCAAATATTTATTAGCCGCTGCATATCGGTTTGGTTATCAGCTAAAAGAACAATGTCGTCTGCGTATAACATTCCCGGAATATGCTGTTGTACCACTTCGCCTTGCAGCATATGGGTTAGGCTAAACCCTACTTGACTTTCTTCCAGTTTCTTTTCTAACCCTGCCATGTAAAGCATGAACAGTATTGGGCTCAAAGGGCATCCCTGTTTCAGTCCCCGATGGATGTTGACCTGCTGGGCGCATTTCTGTCCTTCCCAAGTAAGGTGCACTCTATTGTCTTTATAGATTGCTATAAGGAACTGTACTAACTCGTCATCTAATCCCTGGAGTTTCAGCATTCTCCACAGCCGTTCTCTGTTTACGTTGTCATATGCCCCTTTAATGTCCAAGAACGTAATCCATAGTGGTCTCTTCTGTGCTTTCGCAATTTCAATGCATTGCGTTATCATTGCGTTATCCTTCATTGCGTTATGAAGGAAGGCGGGCGCAGGCCACCTTCCGGGCATGGTCCGCCACCAGAGGGGGAGGGGCGGCAGACGCAGTCGACATGATATCAGTAGAGCAGTGGTAGGATGGGCGGTCAAAGTACGATTTCGTAGAGGAGATAGAGTTCGGCATAACCGTAGATTGCTTCCTAGCGGGATGTGGCGGAACAAAGCCACTGATGTTATCTTGAGCTGGGTGCGTCATAATCCTTAGACGTTCACAGTTTTATAGGACTGCTCTCCTATATTCGCCGATTCAGCGGGCCGGTCAAGGACTTCTCGAACACGATTTCAGAGTCCCTTTTCATCGGTCTTTAAGTAGAAAAATGTTCCGTTTCCTGGGACCAGGACGAAGGGGACGCGTTTGTCTCCCTAATTTCGGTCTGATGTTACTTTGGCGCTAGCTGGGTGCACGCTCCCTTAGACAGAAGTTTGCAGGGAGTTTTATAGCGGGAGGGCTCTCCTATCGGGGCGGTCTTGGTATTCGCCGATTCATCAAGGACTTCTCGAACACTGCCTAAGTCCCTTTTCATCGGCCTTTAAGAGAAAAATGTTCCGTTTCCTGGGACCAGGACGAAGGGGACGCGTTTGTCTCCCTAATTTCTAATGGTCAACTTTGGAGCTCTTTTCTAACGCTCCGAGCACACCAGAAGTTTGCAGGGATGCCAGATCACACGGGAAGGGAAAATGCCTTGCTGTCTTGTGGGCAGTCAACAAGTTTTACCCTTAGGCCCGCCTAAAGCATGGCCGAACGTCATGGCAGTCGAGTAACCAACCATTACTTTTCACTTTGCGAGCACACCTACTGAAAGACCCATCGAAGGCACGGATCACATGGCGGGGAAAATGCCTTGTACGCACGCCTTGTGGGCATTTGATTTCGAACAAGTTTTACCCTTACTTGCAGTGTGGTCTCTTGGCCGACCATTCATAAGTAACCAACCATGCACCTTGCTCTCGCACTACCCTGTTCGAAGGCACGGACCTGACGTGTGCATGGCGGTGATAATGCAGCGATCTTGTGCTCTATATTTGGCCTCCTTCGCGCACATTTCAAGGATTTCGAACATAAGTGTGGTCTCTTGCTTCAGAATGCACCTTGACGCTCGCGCACTACCCTGCTCCCTATCACGCATTGACCTGACGTGTGCAGCGGTGATAATGCAGCGACCGTTTGCTCTATATTTGGCCTCCTTCGCGTGACGCACCAAGGAGGAAGACGGTTGTGTACACGCCGCGCTGCTCCCTATCATTGACAAGCTCAACACCAAATGAAAGTTTGATTTGACGCACCGAAAATATGAAGTAGAGCACACAAAAGAAAAAAAAATACTGTTAGACAAATAGAGGTCAAATAATGGCGCGAAAATATGAAGTATATTAGAAAGCCAGATTTCCCAACTTTGAAAAAAAATACTGTTCTGTAATAAAGTATGGGTGATTTGTCAAATAGAAAAAATGGCGCTATGTGTGTGCTCTGGTTCATATAGAAAGCCAGTTTTCACTTTCCCAATTGTCCTGTAATAAAGGTATGGGTGAATTTGATTTGACTGAAAAAATGTTTGTGCTATGATGTACGCGCTCTGGCATTATTTACCATGTTTTCATTTTCAATTGTCCGTGCCCATCCTGATTGCATAGATGTTTGTGACGCGATGGCATTATTTACCATGAGCATCTGCGATAGCTGTGCTTCGACAACTTCATGCATAGACGGTGCCAACTGCAGGGCCATCGTGGGAATTTGTGTCCCTTATTTCTGACTGCGTGCGCCGCCGCTTGTTTGGGCTGGGCCTCTACGGCTCGACAACCGTTCGCCATCTCGTCGGTGCGTGCGACAAGTGCCTGCCAACTGCAGAAACACACCAGGGCACACTACTTGCTGGGCCAGCTCCGGCTTCTCGACATCACTGCGTGCGCCGCCGCTTGTTTGGGCTGGGCCTCTACGGCTCCGTTCGATCTCGTCGGTGCTTTTGCGACAAGTGCCTGCAGAAACACACCGGTTAAATGCACACTACTTGCGGCCATCCGTTTGGCCTTTTTCGCGACAAAATTTGGAAATAAGGGAATTCACAGCGGAGCCTTTTTCCTCGGTTAAACGCAAATTACTTCACGTTTGGCGGTATGCTTCACTTGCGCACTTCCGACAAAATTTGGAAATAAGGGAATTAAGCTATCAACGCAAATTAGCTGATTTTTTGCTCCACAACTTCTTTTTCTAGCTATGGGGACTTGCGCACTTCCGACGAGTTGCTATTTCTGATTGCTGATTTTTTGCTCCACAACTTCTTTTTCTAGTATGGGGAGCGTGAAGAGTTGTCATTTTCGGAGCTTGGAATGCCATCTATCCGAGCCCCAGTCGCAGTTGTCATTTTCATGGCTTGGTGTACCAAGCAGCCCCAGCGCAGTTGTCACAAGGCGTTGATATAGTTATATATGCATTTACGCAGTGCACAAAGCAGAACGTAAGCCACTGCTGACATCGAGTCCTGCGACGTAAAAACTTGTCTTGCTCTTCCTCGAGCACTCAACCGCCAGCATTCCTTACTCCCTCACAAGCCGATGAAATACCGAACTCACATTGCGTCCTTTTCACGTTCTCGGTGAATATGTATTACATTAACTGCTTTCGGGAGGTTTCCGGCTTCGCGGCGTCCATCGCAAGTGCACCGTGAAATGGCGTTGGCGGAAGAGGAGTCTCCGCGATCGCAACGGAACCTCCGACAGCATTACCACAAAACTTGCCGTGTAGACGGGCTAGGACCGACGGGAACCTGGCCGGCGGAACGTTTGCCATTGCCAAGGCAGTAACCCAGCGAAAGGGGGAAAGAGGCGGAGGGGCAGTTCTGGCGATGCCCAATTCTTGTACACTAAATGCTGACGCCTGGAGTTCCAAGCAGCAGTTCTAAAGCTGACGAGCGAACACACTGTATATGCCAGAAGAAATCAACTCTCAACACATGGTGAAGCATATGCATGTGAAGTGAAGTGAAGTGAAGTGAAGTTTATTTTCTTTTCATAGAAAAGAGGGGACCGAGGCAAAAGGCGGTTTAGCCTGACGAGGCCTCGGTACCCTAAGCCTGTAAGTAGTACAGATACAAACGCAAAAACACTTAATACATAGAAGGGCAGCAATCAAAATACAAAACTAATATATAAGCAGTAACACTTACTAGAATACAAAACATGTGCACAATCGTGGGCAAATACAAATTGATACTTGTACAAGTACAATTACGTACACACGGATGAAATAAAGTAAATCATTCGACTTAAGTACTTGTGTGAAAAAGATAGAAATATAGATATATACACTTACATCCATGTACACACATACATACGCATACGCATATATATCGAAGACGGTAAAAAAGAAGGAAAATGTAAGTTATATTGGCGTTTCACGGTAGGACACAACTTTGTCAGAATTAAGGGGCACCGGACATTTTGTCATGTAAAGCGGCATGTCAAGCGGCATGTCAAGTGGCTATTATCGTTTGTTTTCAATTTGCTGCGCCTCCTGTGCGGGTTTATTCGGTGCTATGGTTTTGGAGCCCGACCTTTGTATTGCAATTTATTCGTTTTTTTTTTCGCGTTGATGTCCCGAGTTTTGTCTGGCTGCTATTGAGCACATGCTGTATTATTGCGATTGCTCACACCCTCAAAGGTGCTTTTATTTTTATCGTTCTTCCACTGCGCCCCGTTCGACAAGCGCTCTTTGGTCTGGCTTTTGTGCGTCGCTTTGGTCTGTATTTTTTATTTTATGCTGGCATGCAACGGTGGTTACAGATATGTTGCGGCACAAGGCGAAATCGGCCTTTGTTCCTTACACATTACACACATGCACACTACATCCAAACTTAAACACTGCACACTAATCAAATGAGACTTGGGTAATTAGACTGGACAAATATACAGGCTAATTAAACTGGAGTAGTAGATATCCTTATACCCTAAAGATTTTTCATAGTTCCAGCGTTACGAGAGTTGA
Source organism: Haemaphysalis longicornis (assembly GCA_013339765.2). NCBI lineage: Eukaryota > Metazoa > Arthropoda > Arachnida > Ixodida > Ixodidae > Haemaphysalis > Haemaphysalis longicornis. Next base: position 15,239 of record JABSTR010000658.1, on the reverse strand, counting down.
GTAAAATAGTCTGCTGTAAGTTGACTAGCTTTTGCTTGAGATAAATAATAGTTACTTTTGCTTTGTGTAATTCGTTGTTCTACAGATCATCATCATCAATATTCATCATCATAAACAGCCTATTTAGTTCCACTGCAGGATGAAGGCCCATCCCAGTGACCTCTACCCGCTCCAGTCCTGCGCTGCCCCACTCCATTCTTTGCCTCCGAAATTTCTTATTTCGTCTCTCCACCGAGTTAATGGCCTTCCTCTTTCCCTACACCCGTCTCTCTGTATACAATGTGTTACCCTTGCAGTACACCAGTTGTCAGTTCGTCTCACTACATGGCCACCCCAAGTCCATTTCTTTTTCTCAATTTCCTCTATGATATCTTCTACTTCTTTGTAGAATTTCTTCTACATCTTCTACTTTCTAATTTCTTCTACTCGAGTTTGCTCTCCGATCTGCGATGCTTGCTTCCTGACCCTAAGTGTTACTCCTGTCATTATTCACTCCATGGCCCGCTGGGCCGACCTTAGTTTGCTTTCCAGTTGTTTCGTAAGGCGCCAAGTTTCCGCCCCACACGTCATCACTGGCAGCCCGTATTGGTTGTATACCATTCTTTTCGGGGATAGAGTAAGTTTATTCTTCAATATTTGTGAATGATTGCCGAATGGACACCAGCAGATTCCTATTTTGCGCCGGATTTCTTTCTCGGGGATGGGATCAGCTGTGACCATTGGCTAAGATAGTTAAATTCTTCTACTTGTTCCAGCGTTTCGTTACCTACGCTGAATAGGACGCATTCAGCAATGTTTATTTATAATTAGCTTTGATTTACCCATATTTATTTTAGGACCATGACGAAGCTTTGTGATGGTAGTTTCTGAATAATTTTTTTAGTTGTTGTACAAATTCACTACGGATTTGTGTGCAAATTTCAAATTGTTCAAGTATTCTCCGTTAATCTGCACCCCTACGTTTTTCCTAAAAAGCTCCCTGAACACCCCCTCAAGATGTTCTGTGAACAATTTTGAAGAAATGGTATCGTCCTGTTGCATTTCTATTCAGACAGGAAACTTCTCACTTTTCTCGTGAAGAATTATCCTGCCCGGACATCCCTCGTATATGTATTTTAAGAGTCTTACGTAGTCTGGCAGTCTAGGAGACTTCAGTTCCTTGATCTTTTAATGCCTTCAACATTGCTCCGTTGTTTATTGAATCAAATGCTTTTTCGTAGTCTATAAATGCCATGTAAAGGGGTTTACTGTATTCTGCAGATTTTTGAATGACTTGATTGACGACATGGATGTGATCCACGGTTGAGTTCCCTTTTCTTAAACCCAGCCTGCTCTCTGGTTCGTTGGGAATCCAGGCTGTCACTAATGTGGAAACTAATACTTTGGTAAGCACTTTGTATACTACTGATAGTAGGGTGACAGGTTTGTAATTCTTGAGGTCCTTGGTATCTCCCTTTTTGTGAATCACGACTATCTTGGCATTTTTCCAAGCTATGGGCCCTTTTCGAGTCTTCAAGCATTTCGAAAACAGTACAGCAATCTTTGCCAGTAGAATATCCCCGCCCTCCATCAAAAGATCCACTCATATGCCGTCATCAGCTGGAGCTTTTCTTCCTTACATGCCCTTGAGAGCCCTTCCAACTTCCTATTTAGTTACTAGTGGGACGTCGTAAGCGAATCCTGTACGCTTAGTAGTTTCCCCTGGTTTAACGTCACTCTCATATAGCCTAGTGTGGAATCGATCGGCTACTTTGATTATCTTTGCCATGTTGTGCGTTATATTACCTGCTCGTCCCTGAGCAGGTTCTTCGATAGCTAGTTTCTTCTTAGTGGCTGTTACGCTTCCTACTATTTGCGGAGTTTCCTCGATCACTGCCATATTGTTCTCACAAATGTCGTTCGTTTTACTTCTGTTAACCAACTTCCACAGCTCTGCTAATTCAATCTGATCTGCAGTATTCTACACTTCCATGTTCTTATGTTTTGAAATTAGATCCTTCATTTTTTGAGTTAGTTTTTCAGTTTATTTCCTACATGGTCTTCCTCCCACAGCTTCTGCCGATTCTGTGATTGCCGTTGTTAGGTTGTGATTTAGCCTGTCTACAGTAACTTCGTTCTCCTCTTTTAAAAGCACCAATTGGTTTTCAAGATATAATTAAGTTCTTGCGTCCTGTCTCTGAATGACTCCTTCTAGGTTTCTTGCTTTTCACAATTTTCCTTCTTTCTCTTTCGAGAGTTACTTTTACTTTGCACCTAACCAAACCATGATAACTTCTCCGAATCTTGCGTAATACCTCTACTTCCTGCCCCGTGCGTGAGTTGTCATTCAAAATGAAGTCGATTTTAATTTTTGTTGTACCGTCGAGGCTTTTCCAAGTTCATTTCCCAGTCTTTCATTTGTAGAAGAATGTGTTCGTTAACTCCGAGTTATTTCTTTCGGCAAATACAACCAGTGTATCTCCTCGACTGTTGTGAGTGCCTATTCTAAAGGTTCCCCCTGATCTTTCTCCTACTTTTTTTTCACCTACTTTTGAGTTAAAGTCTCCCAACACAATCGTGAATTTTTTGGTTCGCTTATTCACTGCTGACTCAACATCTTCGTAGAAACTATCTACGGCCTCATCATCGTAGCTAGCTGATGATGCGTAGGCATGTACTATCTTTAACCTGCATCGCTTGTTTAGCTTGATCCTAACAACTCCTACCCTTTCATTAATATTGAAGTCCTCCACGTTTCCTGCCATCTTCATGTGATGCCTCCCCCCCCTTGTGCTACCGAAAATCCCTCCCCCCCCCCCCCCCCCTGTGCTCTTTCGTTCCCTTATATAAGCATAGAATATGCGCGATATTAAATTCCATAAAGCCTTCTTCTGTTCTAACCTCGCTTAGCGCTATGTTATCCCACTTAATGTCCGAGACCTCTTCTAATAGTACAGCTACGTTTCGCCACGCTAGACAGAGTTCGAGCAATGAGCGTTGCCAAGCTCGAGTTGCAGAGGCGGCCTGTCCGGACCCGGAGATTCTTAGCACCCGCTGCTGTGTCGCTGGCCTGACCACTGTGATGGTCGGGTGCTCTACAGCTGCTGGGGTTTGTTTGTTTGGGAAGGTTTGTTTCGAACGATCTCCAGAATTTTCGAAGCAAACCATCGCTGTAGTGACTGCGGAGTATCACTTCACAGTTATACAGTAATTCATTGTGTATCAGATAATGGTATAATAGGCGTAAGCGACGAATTTTGCTTGGGGTTCATGCCTTACCAAACAACAAGAGAAGGATAAAGAGAATAAATACGATGTCAGCCATGTAGATAGTCTCCCGGAAGTTACTTGCAGCCTGTTCAGAAGAGCTACTTAGGGAACTCAATTCGCAGAATCTCCGTTACGAATAAACAAGAATTACTTGAGCCACTTAGATTTGTGGATAAAATTGTCTGATTTAGTTGGTGCCGACGCAGCTCGCGGAGGATGTTTTGAAAACTGTACTTGAAAAGCTGTGTAGCCGGATTAAAAACAAAGAGAGAGAAAAGGAAAAGTATTGTGAAATAAACACGTATAAACACCCAGTCAAGGTGTTCATTGAAATGATTGAACGAGGGATTATAATTATCTTGGGCAAGTTTTAATAGGTGGCAAAAATGCGCATCAAGTTGCGCGAAAATCACGCGCTGTCAATCAATATTGGGAAGCAGTTTCAGGTTTTGCCAGATTTGTCCTTAAAAAAACACGAGACTTGGAGGCGCTGATCATTGATGGAGTCATCGCATGTAATTTTGCGAAGACGCACCACAGGATGTTCATTGGTTTTTAACTTCGGATAAGACCACTTGGAGATATGTTCGCTTCAGTTTGGCGGTTACGTCAAACCGTAGAGCTCGCTTGCCCTCCATAGCACCTGCTTTTTCGCCTTTCGCACCTCAGAGGCTGCCTCATCCTGGTGAAGCAAGCAAGGCGGCAAGCCTTCGCCTTCCCATTTTTCCTGAAGCCCCGCGACAGCTTCTGCAATCTGTTAGTTCGATGGAAGCGCTGAAGAGCCGTCAGCGTCTTTTTGAGTGTATATATTCGTGTAGACCAAAGCGCTTTGCAATATTCGTTTGTTTTCGCGTGCTGGACTGATCACTAGTGTCTTTAGCACACGCTGGCTCCGTTTTTTCTAGAATGTGGACGTTATATACGTGCGCCAACAACGCGGTCATCACCACGGGCGTTGCACGAGATGGGTTTTCCCTCCACTTATATTGTATTTTCTTTCCAATGCAACTATCAACAAGATATCGGGAAACGCAAGATTGGCTTGGGTTTTCTCTTACATCACATTATCACTTGGAAGGACCGGCTGCCGACGCAGTGCTTGTGCGGCACGTCACACTAAACAGAAGGCCGGCTCGGCAAACAGATAAGCGAGGATTGCTTGCCGTCTGCACTTGTGTAATGTTTTTGTTGCTTCTCTGCCGGGAGTAGATTGTGGATACGAGAAGTGAAACGAAATATGTGTCACAGCGTTAACCTCAACAGATATTTGTAACCAAAGACCAAACAACAATGCATCCCCCTAAAAAAGTCAAACAACAAATTCAGTATTTTTTTATTTGCCCCAGCAACAATTTTACCAGAAGGCTATTCATTTGAGGACTACAAGAATTTCACCCGTTTTGTAGGATTTATTTTCGAACCAGCCGCTGATATATAATATCGATCCGCAATGTCAGCCTCGATGTATGGAAAGATGCCGTGCGCTAGAACTACCTCGCCATTGGGAGAATATTACTACAACAAGGGATAAATACCCCTGATTACTTTCATTATATTTAAGAAGTGAAGAAATGTTTATATCTTCACGTATAAAACGCATCTTATATAACGCACAGACTTCTCGCAGTAAAAAAAAAACATCAATACGAGGTTAGGAAGGCATTGTTTGACGCCCGAGAAACGAATGAAGCCTGCCCCGCACAGCAACACAGGTCCGAGCGTGTGGCGCAGTCACTTCTTGAGCCTTTTTGCGGGGTTGACTTTCCCACTGTGTCCTGCCACCACCGTCAGCGTTCATTAGCTTCGGCGCACATTTGGCACCCCCGCCATAGCAGGTGCACCAGGCTCCGTGTTCTTGGTGAATATGAAACCTAAACACACGAGAAGGCTGTTCTTTTTCTACAGCTATATTCGCCCCGATCGCGAACACAGTCGGCCCCTGGCGGCGGCGGGACGAACCGCTCCTAGTGTGGATGGCGCTCTCGCGTCGTCTGCTTTTTCACGTTGTGTGCGGCGCAAGACGCGTGCTGCACACGACAAAACAACCAATATGTGTAGTCGTTTGGCAGCAAGCAATGACATAATTTATCTCTGCTTGCGCATTTCCTCTAGAAACGCAATAATAAGCGGCCGTTGCGGGTTAATGCGCTGGTTTAATTCCACGAAACATCTTCGCCCTGGTCACCGCTTGAGTGTTTGCTTCCACACATTGAACGTTTCTCATTGTTGAGTGCAGTCGTCTGCCGTTTCGGGAACGTCGAAGGGTGCTTTTTGAAGGTGGCGTGGTGATTATTTAAAGGATGAAAGTTTAGTACGCGAAACGGGTAAGAAGCGACAATACCTGTGCATATGCGTGCTTATAGAAAGAAGAAACAAACAAAAACATTTACACTGCACACGACCCGTGCGCTATCGCCCATACATTACAGGACACGTGTTTTACACCCGCAAGCACCTGTGTGATCGTTTCCTTCCCGTACCTTTTTCTAAAATAAATACCATTTTTGGACAGTCGTTGTTTACACTGAGGAGGAGGAATAAACATTTATTAAACTGTATCGAGTTGCTAATTTTACGTATTATTTAAAATACGTTTCTATGGATGCGGAAGAGTATTTAGGGGGGATTTTTCGGTAAAATTAAGCAGTTGAGTTTGCGTCTGTCATGTGGCCTTTCGTGTGTCATTTTCATATATATAATTTTCAAATCCGACATGAATCACCTTGTCCAGAAACGCGTCTCACTCAGCATAACCAAATGCCTAATATTTTCACGTCTTAACCTCTTAAGGTGGACCTAAGTTTAAAGAAAGAGGAGAAAACGCGTAATATAATGCACGTTGTTGCCCACATGTGTGAGGGGTGTGTGCCATGACTCGCTGTTTTTCTTTTAATTTTTTTCCCACAATGCTTGCTTTCAATACAATTTTGAAAAAGGTGAGCCACAATTCCTGGACAATCCCGAACCAAAGGGGGGTTAATCAGTTTTGAAAATACGTACTGCTTTTTCACCGCTACAGAACACGGCGCCTAGTGTAGTTTCGATTGTATGTAATACTTATAACCATTGTTTGGCTGTTTGCGTTACATGCGTTCTCTTCTCGCTGCTCTTGCAACGTCAGCAACACCCCCCACCCCCCCCCCCCCCCTTCCCGAAAAAAAAAAAAAAAAAACTAAATGCACAGAATTTCATTTTTTAACCAATGCTCAAGAATTAAATGCCAAGACAAAGGCGATATTCAGTTTACAAAACAAAGTAGTTACCGGGAACCCGTTGCGCTGATTCGCAACGAGAAATAAAAAGGAAATGTTTTACTACATCTGCAACAGCGCAACTTCATTTATTGCCATCTTTAGGGTTCGTAAGCGACCTTATACGCAAGAATGCAAACACATCTCGCTGTTGCAGGCACCTGTTAGATTTTAAAAGGAACGCAAATGGTCAACAGAGCAGCCGTAACAGAAAATTTGTGCTCACTGTGAGGTCCCAGAAGCTTGGTCTGCACACTGCAAGCAGCTGCTTGTCACTTTGCGAAAACCTAGCTAAACATGAGATGTTGATTGTACTGCGTGCGCTGACAATTCAATTCGCAAGTTCACTTGCGACAAAAGCCGTAAATAATTGATCCGACACCGTTATTCATCAAACCTTCCTTCAGAGTCGTTAAAATTTCATTTAAAAGACCCGTTAGAGCGGGTACATTTATATCTCTGCACTGATCAAAATTCAGTAATTATATGTTGCCTTTTGAAACACAAAAAATATCGTAAGCTCTTAGAAAGAATTTCGGGGCAGTTAAGTAGTGTTATTATTTTACGGCATCCCACAAATGCAAGAATGCGTCATGCTACCAGTGAAAGCGGTTGAGATTGCCGTTGTAAACTGAATTTCAGAGATCGAGGCTTCCTCATTTGTTTTTATTTATGCTCTCATTGAAGGCTCAAAGCCATAGTCTGGAAAGATCAAGCTTGCTACGAGCCACAGCGTACAGGTTCATTGTCACAATTACGGCCATTCTGAGATTCCCGATGAGTCGTTGCTTTTTTTGGTGTAGTAATGAAAACTGACTGCCGCTTCCATGCCATACATTGAACGTTGAGGAACCGAACTACAGCATACCACTCTTGTTTGCGCCTTTCGTGCGCAAATACGGCGGGAAAAAGGCACGAAGCGCGCCCACAGTGTGCATTCTTACGGGCCGCTCAGCGGAGCATCCACACTAGCAGCGCGACGCTGTCGCCACCTGCATGTCGAGCTCGCGGCGAATACCCCTCGGCTGGAAGAACACGAGGGCGGAACAAAGTTCCCATAATTACTCACGGCACGCGTTTTCTCCCGTAGGTTCATTGGCTCCAGTGGTGTCGACGGCGCGTGCGTGATTGCGTGGATTTTCCGGTCGCACTCCCTAGCGCATGTCGAGAGTATTTTTCAGCAGGACAGCTTTGCACACGAATTCAGTCATGTGTCTTGGGATGTTACGTACGAGTTCAGCGAAAATATCCCCTTTCACGTCGCGCATTACGAAGCGCTGCTTCTTTTTGTGTGCCTTTCTGGGTGCGCTCGCTGGAACTGCATAGTCATTTTTTCTACGCCAAGCACACCTACGTTGGCACGTTGGATTCGCATCTGCAGCAAAAACTCAGATCGTTCCACTCGCACCGAAGTAAGAGGCGTTTCCAAGAATGCAGTCTTCAAATGCGTGTACAACGTAAAGAAACTCTCATGGCTTCGGAACCGGACTAGAGTTGAGCGGTGGGCATGGTCGCAGTCTCTGCTTTCATCGAATTCTCCCGAAGGAGACCGAATTCGAGAGAAGAGACGGACTGGCGAGAGAGAGAGAGAGAGAGAGAGAGAGAGAGAGAGAGAGAGAGAAGAGAGAGAAAGAGAAAGAGATCAAACTATATTTAAAGCGGCCCATGTCCGGGCTGTCGAAAATGGGGTTCTGGTGGGCCTGGAATGCATTCGGCTAGGAGAAGACCTCACAGACTTCGGTGGGCACGGCTTCGACTTGCTCGGTGGCTTAACGGGGTATTCGGGTGCGTAAATCCAGCCACTCCACCGGGTCTGACGTAACGAAGAAGGAGGTAAGATTTTGGGGGGAGTTATTTACTGAAGGAAGCTTGGGCAATGCAGTAAACAAAAAAAAAATGCGGTTGATCCTCCTTTCATAGGAGTCGGTAAAACGCGAAAATGAAATGTGCCGCCACAGGAGCATTTGAATGCTTATTGTGCATCGATATGAACTTGCACATAGCTATTTTTATTTCGTCATTATGGCGCCGTCAGACGCATCAACATTAGACACTGGATTACACGCACCGGAGCATTGCGTAAATCTGATTGAAACCCCAGGCGCTCGCAAACCGTGCAAACGAAACCGAACGGGATTGTCAGGGGGTCGTTTGGTGAAGTCAGATTACGCTACAGCGATAGGAGCATGATTTGGGGATCGGCAGCAGTCTTGTGGGTGTGCTTGTCGAGCGACGTCCTGCTGGTGGCTCGCCGAGGCAAAGGTGCGACCACATTGGTCCGGCTCCGTGTCGTGTACGCCAGAACGTTGGGTTGCGACAAGCTCAGCTTGTGGAACGTAACGGCGGCGTTCCACAAGCTGAGCGCCGTCCCACATGGGCGGCGGGAGCTGTTGCGAACCAGGGTAGCGTGGGCGAAGTGGGCCGTGATTGGTGTCGTGCCGGTGCAGTCATGATGACGAAGTTGAAGGAGAAGAAAACTTTATATACAAGTATTTACATCTTGGTATCAGAGAACAGGCAGTGCGCTCCTGCGCGCGAGATATTGAATAGGCGCGTTGGGTCCATTCCCCTTGACACTTTTTCTCGCTGACGTCAGGACGAACCAATCACAACATTCATGGCACTGGTAGTAGCGCCCCCAAGCACAAACACACACACATACACACGAGAGACCCGCTCCTCTCCTGCGCAGGTGAGCGTTAGGCGGCCGCCGCCGTGCAATCCGGCGTGGGTCAGAGCCCCCTTTTGTCCTGGCGATGTTGCACATGCGGGAAGACGTCTTGCATTCCCCTGTCGTAATATTCGTCGAGTGGCTTGTCGAAGAATTCTCCAGCGCCATCAAACACGCCACAAAAAGGGCATGACAATGATGCGCGGGCATGCCGCCGAAGCTTGCAGTGCGGGGCGCCAAGCAATGCTATTGTCAGCACCGCCGCTGGCCGGTTGGCGCTTGAGGGGCCAGGAGGTCGCTGAAAGGCTATTCTCAAGTAGCCGCATAGTTCGCTACTGTGAACAAGCCGAGTCGTGGAAAGTCGATGAGGGAAGACCGGCAGCAGGTTTCTGGTAGAGATAGATAGATAGAACTTTATTCGAGCCCTTCAGGTCACCGTTGAGGCGGCCTCCGACGGGGTGGTCCCTTATTCACAGGGCCCATAAACGGCACACACCTCCAGGCCCCGGGCCACTAGGGCCGCGTGGGTCGTTGCGGTGGGGCTGGACCGTAGGATCTCCCATCGCTCTTTGGGGGAAGGGGGTAGGGGGTGGTGGTTGGGAATGGGATTTGTGGGATGGGGGCTTTGAGTGACGTACACTCTGCGATGACGTGTCGCAAGGTGCCTTTTTCTTGGCGACAGAAGGGGCATGTGTCTTCATATTGTTGTGGGAACATGGTGTGTAGTAATTTTGGGTGGGCCAGCGACTCCGCTTGAATTCTTCTTAATATTGTCTGTTCTTTCCGTGTAAGTGTATAATGGGGTGCCGGCAGTGTGCGCCTGTCCTCCCTGTACAGCTCTGTTATCGCTTTGAAGCTAGTGACGGGAGTCGGGTCGTCTTCTCCACTCGCCTCCTCTTGTGCCCGGCGTGCCATCTCTCGGGCGTAGTAGTCGGCAATTGTGTTGCCGATTAATGAGGAGTGAGCGGGTGTCCATACGATCTCGACTACCCTTTCTGGTGGCTCTCTCTTATTCATAATGTGTGCTGCCAAGGAGGAGATCGTGCCCTTCCGGTAGCTGCTGTAGGCCTTCTTGCTGTCAGTGACAACGACCTCGACGCCGGGTTGAAGCAGCGCTAGTGCCATGGCCACTTCTTCCGCTGTGGTTGGGTCTCGTGTCCTCGTAGATGCCGTGGTAATTAGTCTGTTTCGAGACGTTACGGCCACTGCTGCTCTGTCGCTTCCCTGTAGTAGGGATGCGTCCGTGTACAAGACGTGAGGGTTGTCGCCGAATCTCCTCTCCAGAGCTGCTGTTCGCGCCTTTCTTCTTCCCTCGTCCTCTCCCGGCGTCATATTACGTGGAAGGGGCTTCGACGTGATTTTTGCTCGCCAGTGTTCTGGTATGAGGCCCGGTGTTGGCATCAGCTCGATCTTCCATCCTATCTTCTGGAGGACCCTTCTGCCGTGTTCGGTGCAGCTGAGTCGCATCCTCTGGTTGGACAGGTGGCTTCCACAAGCTCGTCCACGGTGTTGTGGACTCCCATTTCATGCAGCCGTTTGGTGGACGTGTAGATGGGGAGTCCCAGGGCTTGCTTCGTTGCCTTTCTTATGAGTATGTCTAGTCCTTCCCTCTGTGTCTTCGTTAGTTGCAGGTACGGTGCTGAATAGGTGATTCGCGAGATGACGAAAGCCTGAACAAGGCGGATTGCGTCGTCTTCTTTGATGCCGCGATTCCTGTTGGCTACCCGTCTCAGCATACCCAGTACCTGTTCCGTGGTGGTTCTGATCTTGACAAGGGCTGCGTCCGCTTTACCGTCGGTCCTCAGTATGAGCCCCAGTATACGGCATTGTTGGGTGGGCTTTATCTCGATTCCGTCTATTTGAACAGTGATTTGACTCCTGGCCTTCTTGTTAGCACCCGGCTGAACTACTAAGAGCTCGGATTTTTGGGGGGCGCAGCTCAGGCCGCACGACTTAGCGTACTCATGCACCGTCTTCGCTGCTTGCTGCAATGTTTCTTCTATCCACCCCTCAGACCCTGCTCTGTTCGTCCATACCGTGATATCGTCAGCGTAAAATGCATGGTCGATTCCTTCAATCTGTTCCAATAGTCGTGGCAAAGGCAGGAGAGCGAGATTGAACAGTAGAGGTGACATTACCGATCCCTGGGGTGTACCGCGCTCGCCCAGTCTTATGGGGTCCGACTTGGTTCCTCCTATCGCCAATGTTGCCGTTCTGCCCGTTAGAAAGTTTCTGACATCGTGGAAGATCCTGCCTCCGCATCTCGTTGTGTTGAGGTTCCGTAACACGCTGGCGTGGGTTACGTTATCAAACGCTCCCTTGAGATCTAAGCTAGGATGGCCCTTGGTCCGGTTCTCGTTGCTTGTTTGACCACCAGCTCGTGCAGCTGGATCATGATGTCCTGTGTTCCGAGATGTTTTCGAAACCCGTACATGGTGGCCGGCATTTGTCTCGTGGCCTCGAGATGTTGTTGGAGTCGTCGCAAGACCATGCGTTCCATTACCTTGCCGACGCAGGATGTCAGCGATATCGGCCTAAGGTTGTCCACCGACGGGGTTTCCCAGGTTTCGGTATAAATCTAACTTCAGCTTCTTTCCATTCGTCCGGCAACGTCGAGGTCTTCCAGGCAGTATTGATATACTGTAAGAGTTCGTTTGCTGTTTTACCACACATGTTAGCTAGGAGCTTATACGTAATGTTGTCCGTGCCGGGGGCGCTTTTCTTGTTGCTGTCGTCGATAGCCGCCCATAACTCTGCGATAGTGAATGGGCGATCTAACTCTTCGTTTTCGGGTCCCTCGTATTCCTCGGGTGGGGGTGAATTCCTTTCTCGGTTTGCAAGTACTTCTTTTTAAGTGCTTTCAGGAGTTTACGTTCCCTGCCTTTATACGTGTTTAGTACCTTGGTCAAGTTTCGATTCGTTGTTGTTTTACTTTGCGTTGGGTCAATTAGATGTCTGAGTAGCTTCCACGTTTTACCGGTAGATAATTGTCCTTGAAGGCCCTCACACATCTTGTGCCATTTTTCTCTGCATAGCTTGGCGGCGGTTCACCCGAGCGCAGAAGACGGGTTGTGTAACAGCATCGGAACAGCACCCCCGCCGCCAGGTCCATCCATGGCTCGAGGCGGAGTTCTCCGAAGGGCTTCTTTCTTTCTTTGGTCTCCTTCGTGAACGCACAGAAGGCACGAACACAAGGCTCCTGCAGCAATGACGACAGGACAACTATTGTCGAACCACACTCACTGCGGAAAGCGCCTTTTGAACACCCCTCTGGATGCCAGACCATGATAACAAAACAATTACTCACCACTCAAAATATTACACCCCTCGAAACGATTCGAAGCGCTGATCTCGTGGCACAAGTTCAGAGTCAGGCCTCAATTTCGGGTGTTGTTAAAACGACTTCAGCAGAGCAAAAGAATCATGAATGCGCTATAGAAGCTTTATGAGGCAGATGACGCACACGAGGGAAGAAGCCAGCAGAAACTCATAAGGCGTTCCCCTTTTTGGCCAGGACCATTTGTCAAGGCTACCTCGCTGCTACTGCCGTACGAGGCAAACACGCCTTTCGCCACCGTCTACAGCACAAAGTCAACATTACGGAACCGATACGATGGTACAAGAAAACGAAGTATTACTCTAAATACGACTTCTTGACAAACAGAACATTTCATTTGCACACTTACAAAAATGAAACTTGTAATAACATAGAAAACTACGGCTACTCGAACACTTATCTGAAAGATAACGTATACGGATAGCTGGCTCACAGAGCTCGGTTACGTCAATCAGCAATAATCTGTAGCTTCCTTTCTTTACATTGAACCATAAAATTGCGTTGGGGTTACCATTACGCAACACAACCAAACTAGCACATACAAATGCCTCAGAACACGAACTGACCATAAACACGTAGTACTAAACGCGCACACTTTGCGGGTTCATACAAAAACCTCGTACACTCCATCAGGGTGAAACGGAAACAACACTGACACGCAGATTCCACCTACCTTACACGGCGTTAAATCACGAACATTAACCACTTCTCCACTGAGCAGCACAAAATTTACGCTTGCCTCACGCTGTGTTCTATCCCGAACGATAACTACTCTAACGCCTAAGAAAAGGTCTAGCTACGCGGTGTTAGAGCACACACACAAACCACTTCTTCAATCGAAAAACACAAAAATTTACGCTTACTTCCCGCTGAGTTCGATCACAAACATTAACAACTACAACGCCAAACAAACGGTTGACACACTGCTAACCAAAAGAAACAGACGCTTAACTTCCTCCGTCTTACAAAAACTCGGTAAGAACTTGAATAACAAAACAGAATGAGTATAGTACGGAGTTATGCAGGCGCATGCGGATTAGTCTGGATCCTTGGAAACATCCTAAGCCCTCGTCAAAACAAACATTTCCGGGTGTAGCCTGCCGAAACGTTGCTGCCACTTAGGCCGACCGGCTGTGCTCATCTTTCGCAAAGTACACCGCACAGTGTACGGGGGAGGTCTTTGACACTGAAGGGGAAAACACGGGCAACGCGTGCGGAGAGTACTGAAGTGAAGAGAAGCTCCAGTTTGCCAAGCGCCAACTGGAGCACCGCATCCCCGCACTGATGGCCTCCGTCGACGAGTTTGCTGACAGCGTGGCGGCATCGACTGCGGACAAGCACCGGATCACGCAAGATAAGAAACTTTCTTGTTTGTCGATAAGGCCCTCGCCCCAAATTGCCCAAGATCAAGGTTTTGTGACCAACCTGTCATCCCGCACTCTCACTCAAGAGCAAACTTCTGTTCTGGCCAAAGGACACAGCTACAATGTGGCTACGAGCCCCCCCCCTTGCAAAGGTCGTTGCCGCGGTAGAGGAAGCCGTTCAAAAGTACAGCCGCACGCCCGAGATGAAATAAGATTTAAATCGATTGGCCTCCTATCGAAATTGCCGCTTAAAATGGGAAAAAATTTGACCGCAGAGGAAAACCGAGCACTCCAGGAACTTCGAAAAGACGAAAGCATTGTCATCCTACCTGCCGACAAGGGCAACTCGACGGTGGTGTTAGACCGCCAGGACTACGACCGGAAGGTTTCGGCTCTCTTGGATGGAAACGCGTATACGAAGTTAAAGAGGGATCCTACAAACCAAACGCAGACGCAGCTGAACAAGTTACTCGCGGCGATTTTCAAGAACCACCCGGAACAAAAAATTCTATACCTTCGCTTGATCTGTCGAAACGGCTCCGCACCAAGTTTCTACGGATTACCGAAGATCCACAAACCTGGCATCCCCCTTCGCCCGATCGTAGACTTCACATCATCCCCGTGCCGAGCCCTTTCAAATTTCCTGCACTGCATCCTCGCCCCCCTCGCCGGGAAGACGGCGACTCATGTACGCAACTCCAGCCACTTCGTGCAACTTGCGTCACAGGTGTGCATTGACGAAGGCGAGAGCCTGGTCTCGTTCGACGTCGTGTCATTGTTCATTAGTGTTCCTGTACCGCTGGCTGTATCCGCGGCCCGAACTGCCCTCGAAAATGACGCAACCCTAGAAGAAAAGACGCCGCCCACTGCTGATGAGATATGCCGCCTACTGGAGTTCTGCTTGGCCAGCACATTTTTTTCGTATAATGGACAAATTTTCAAGCAACAAACTGGAACCGCAATGGGGGCCGCCATCTCTGTAACAATGGCTAACTTGACGATGGAACACGTGGAAGGGAAAGCTCTGAGCTCCTTCCGGCCGCAACCTAAACTTTTTCTTCGGTATGTAGACGACTGCTTCTGCATAGTGAAGACCTCCGCAGTTGACAGCCTGAAAAAACGCCTAAATTCATTTCACCCCGCCATCCAGTTCACGGTTGAATGTGAACGAGACAGCTCCATTCCCTTTCTTGACGCCCAAGTGACAAGAGGAGGCAGGGGCCTGGTGTTCTCCGTTCACAGGAAGCCGACGCACACCGGCCGCTACCTTCATTTTAATTCGGCCCACCCCGCTAACCACAAAGCCTCAGTTGTGTCGTCTTTAATTAACAGAGCTGATGCATTTGCTCGTCCGAATCATAACGTAA
>JABSTR010000657.1:0-76139 GCA_013339765.2 Haemaphysalis longicornis | reverse complement strand
CCTAATCAACAGCGCCATGTAATGAGCATACGAGGGTGTGGAGTTATTCGGGCGTTGTACTCTCAGTTGTAGCACAGCTTCAGCCCCTCGTTGCGATCAACATTACGTAGGTCGCAAGCAGCTGCTGACAAACCTCTTGCAGGAAGGCATTCTAGGTTCTTGATTTTTAACTTTTCGAGTCACATCCTCAAGGGCGGAGTAAACGCTAAGTAGATGACGGTGTTCGCTCCAGCCATGAAAGTTGCGGCACACTCAAACTGTTCCCACCAGTCCTCCGCATGTCAAATGATTCACCGTGAAAAGGTTTCGGTGCGTGGGGTTTTGGACAGCGTATTTAGGGATTGCTTAATTGGATGCGTAAGCCTTGCACTGGTATTCAGTCTACTCATCTTGGATGTCCGTTAAAACAATGTCCAGGACTCGCAGGCAGCTTTACGAGGCGGCGACTAGCGAGCCCATGGACAGGAGAGGCGGCGTGGTTTTGACGGGTGCCAAATGCGTCTGTAAGGCCAGGTATCAAGTACCCCGCACTTCTAACACTTCTGTAAGTATGGTTTTGACAGAGAATTGATTATGGTTTATTTGCAAGGCGAACTTGTGCCCCAGGGACGATTTGATACTTGCAACCTCAGCGCTGGAGAGTCGACCCCATCCGTAGCCTGTCTGCAGCTTCTCTTTTGCCGAGCAGGTATTTGGTGATGCCGAGTTTTGAAACCTCCAGCAAAGGAAGCAAGTTCAAACCGGGACACGAGTGTAGTTCCACTATTTCAAGGTTTATAGATTTCATTGAATGCGAGTTCTTTAAGATGGCAATGACCCTTCCACACGTTAAAATTGAGCTTCTAATGTCATTGTATGACAGGTTTTCGTTAGCTTTACCATTTGAGTGCTAGCAGTCATTCAGCAAAAAAGTAGTGTTGGAACGAAGGAGTACCAACGTGGTTTTGCTGAAAACAAAAGGCTCCTGTTACCGCCGCAACTGAAGATTTAAGAACATGGAGCAGCAACTGTTGCTAAGTGTTTGTGGGTGAGCGAAGGAACTGATCTAACTTTTTGTCAGGCAATTATGGTTTGATACGTTTTTGAAGATATGTTGTAAAATTTGACGCAGACAAAGTCCGCACAAATGTCTCGCATCTGCAGCCCTAAATAGAATGAGTATGTCAAAGAACGCAAGCTGGCGAAAATAACTTATATTCGGCATGCAAATCTTAAAAATGCACTGAATGCCTAATGAATAGAACATTTCAGCGTGAGTTTGGCTTCAACAACTTCAACACTTCTATGGCACGAGGTCGCTAGAATTGTCCAGGCGCCGCTTGCGCCCCTAAAATTGATTGCACATATATTAACAGCGAAGCTCTTAAAACGTCCAGTTTATTTTTACCAAACATCACCTACGTTAACACCGCAATTGATTCTCGATGGAGTTTTGTTATTATATTGAAGGACCACTGATGTTCGACATATTTTTAACCTAGCAAGCGGTGGCACAGTGAGTGCTATGCAGAATGGTTTACGAATTCTCTAGCAATACCAGTTTTACTCCACCATTTAGTGCAAATCAAAAGTTTTCAAATATAATGTCTTCCAGACCAGTGGTTATTTATATAGCAAGCACTGAAATTATCCTAACATGACACTTTAGAATGACACCGAATCTGTTCTATGTACGGTATGAAATTGTTTAATCTGCGCGCAGCCTACCCCTGGTAGAACATTTCATTAATTAGGCAACTTGGTGTGTGGTCAAACGATGCAGTTACTAAAAAATACACTAAATACAAAGTTTGCGGGGGTGACGACGCATATTTAGTGCACTTCAGAGCGTTTTGTTGTTTTTAGCCAGGTGGCTGCTTTCTTCAGGCTAATAAAGCGTACGCATTACTACCGGCTATTGCAGAACTGTTGTAACCTTGCAACCTATACATAAACACCAGACGGGCTTTTGACCTCACCAGAGAGAATAGCAAAATATCATGCATATTTAACCAGTAAATTTGTAACGCAGGTGCACTGCTACTGCTTGCAAGTACCGAACGCTGAGCGAACCCTCACCTGACACGAGTTTTAAGCAGGAAACATTCATCAGATCATAATAAAAATGCCTCCTCTTACTATGTTTGTAACGAGCTAGGTACACGCGCCCAAAATAATTTGTAGCGCATTCGGCACCTGCCGTTGTAATAATGTTTATAACAATATTCGTGCTCATGCAATAACAATAATGCTACTGCCACTGCTCAATGAAACAGCGCCAGCTCAAGGGACATGCAAGAGGCAGTAAGGCATCTTGTGCTTGCTTTCTATCCACACTAATAGAAAGTGCAGCTAAAGCGCAAGCACTCCTTGCCGTTGCCGCAGGAATGTGCTCTGACGAGGGGCGAGGCAAGGCCAGAGAACATCACCCGTCACAGGTAATTGTGTATGTCCCATGTAATTGTGCTTCGTTAAAATCAGAACTTTCATTCACTCATAGAACCTGTTTTTTTAGGCCAAAAACATCGCGCTGTTTTTGGCCTCGTCATGGACAGCGTGCTTTAGGGTAGAAAACAATAAGCTGAGGGGGTGACGGGCAAGAGATCACTACGAAAGTAACCTGAAGAATGCTATAATTTTATAGGTATAGCACCTCGTGCCCCATTGACAGGCTTGCTGTTCTGGCTTTAGGCAGATCAACATAAAACCATCTAGTCTATCACAGGTTCGAGAGGTTGGGTGACTTGAATGATGAAGTGATGCTGACAAACACCTGATGTTAGGCTACTCAATCTTGAAAACCCGTTGGAGTAAATTTGCTGTGGGAATTGCTTTCTTCTGTTCAGAAGAATGGCTGGAGACGCAGCATCATAGTATGTGCAAAAGAATTGACGCTTGAATAAAGTTACATAGAGAACTATGTTGCTGTGTACCCTTAGAAGTCTGATTTCATCACTACTAGAGATGTCTTCAGACTTTTCCATGTTAGCCACAACACACACATATTGTTGTTTACGGTTCAGATTAAAAATCACAGTGAACTGAAAGTGCACCTGATCACTTTATTTTTCAGAATCGATTGTTTTAAAACTTTCCTCCTATGCAATATCTACTAAATACTTTAATAGATCTGTGCTTGCAGTACTTTCTGTAGTATTCATTGCAGTTGGGATGCTCTCCCCAGATGTGGCTTCGCCATACGTAGAGCTCACACTCTAGCTTACCTGAAACGAAGGTTTTATGAATATGCAAGCAATGAAGGGAACGAATATAAAATAAAACAGATGGGGAACTTCAGATATGTCTCCTAGGTGCGAAAGTATGAGTTTAGGTTTATTGTTTATAGTGGCGTTTAACTGACTGTAGGCAAACTTTCATAACAAGTGAAGATGACGCAAGAAATGCCAGATGCCAGATGATGCCAGACTCGTATGTTACCGGCCCCAAAGAGACTATTCAATGGTACCAAAAAAGTGATACGTTGCGAAGTGTTTCTTTCTCTAAACAAAACGCAAATCCCCATATTGCGCATTAAAACAATGTTTTTTTTTACTTAGCCGTTCAACGACCGCAGCGGCTGCATTTGTAAGACCACGTAAAACGCCGGTGGTCAACTTTATGTATGTCTTTTGACTAAGACCGGGGAAGACTTATGAAAAACATACTTTTTATAAGAAACAGCTCTGTTTAATATATACGCACATTTTTGTTACAACTGCTTGTAGGAATAAATATTAGAACTTCCTGCGAGCGAACATGTCACATTGCTCATACAATTTTGGCGTAGTGGGGGATACTTCCTACAACGTTACCCAAATTGACCCCAGTATTGCTCAGGATTTGTGTTTTTCCGCGTATAATGACATACACGTGTAAAATTGCATAATACAAATTTCCGTGCTCACTTTGTTTCTTTTTGGTCAAATAGTTGTAACGTCTCCTCAGTTAGGAACAGCGGGATACGTTCTGTTTCCAAGCTGAATTGAAGTTCTCACAAGATGATCGTATGGGTGAGCTCTAAAGTGTATCAGAGGTAATGACACTTTGCGATGTTTGTAGCCGATGATAGTTTATTCCCTAATTGTTTTTTAAGCGCCCTTCTAGAACCGTTAAAGCAAATCCCCAGAATTTCTTTTAAACATCAGATAAGCATGGTGCTAAGTATCTATGCAATTCCGACTTAAACTGCAGAACGTTATCGCATTTAGGTTAATTTTACGTAATTGTTGTCAAAATGAATTTACTATTAGCGAGTTATCTGACATCACCGGGCGTTTGAGACACTGAAGGCGATTATTGGTCCGGAGGAAAAAATACACCAATATATAAAATATCCGTAAAATGTAACTTGCCAAAATTATTGTTAGAATAATTTCTTTTTAGAATAAGCTCTTGCAAAATGAGCCAATGGCTTTCTTGTTCTTGCTGGTAATGATGTCAAGAAATATATTCAGTTTTCCCCTTCAGCGTCTTTCTGATATTGCCGACCTGATTACGAAAACCTTTGGGCGCAATTTAAAGTTTATCTTAGGCCGTGCGCAAACCTTGACTATAAAAATTTAGATAAATGTTCCCACCACAGTGCGATTAAACCATTTATTTACCTCTTTTTTGAAGTAAGCCTAAACATTCGACAACTTTGTTTAATATTTGATCTAACATTCGCTGCCACGTTTTGCCAGCAATTTGTTTGTTGTTGATAGATTTCATGATATATGAGTTATACAAATTTACTCCAGCTTTCTCTGTTTAGCAGCGCACCGGCAAATGTGCTTCCCTAAATTTTAATCACACTCATAAGAGAAAAACGTAATCTTGGATAACAAAGCGTATTGGCGTTTATTGAGGCGTGTCTTGTGTTTTAGAGCAACCTGGATTGGCGGGTCTTACAGGAAAATTGTCAGACGAACCATCGAAACGCAGTTCCCCGCAGTTACTTGTGCGAAAAGCCAGGTTTAGTCGGAAACCGGTGAATTCTAATTAGGGGAATTAGAATACTTCTATGCCTGAAAAAAGACTCATAATTCCTGCTGGCGGCTCCTCCTCTGAATCAAAGTTCGGAAAGTGGCTGGGTCTGCTTTTCTAACAAAACTGCGAGCACAAATTTTATCTGAACTTCAATCAGCCGCAAATGCGGATACTTAAGCTGCTACATGACCGGCAAAATGTTCACTGTTGTGTGTACACGTTTATGTGAACACATTTGTAGCCGTTGAATAAAAAAAGCGGTAACACTTTAATGTTGTATCACTATGTAAATATTCAGAAACTTACGGTTTAAATATAGGGTGTAAACAGAACACTTTTCTCTAGGATCCCAGTAGATCAGTCGATACTCTTGTGTATGAGCACCTGAAAGAAATTTTATTTCCAACAGTTTACCTTCCTGCTGTAACAAAGTTCTGGGCGACATACATCACGCAATTAAAGCAACTCCTTGTAGATAGTCCTCGTTAACGCATGTCTACGGCTGTTCACCTAACTGTTATTCTTTTGTTACAATGTTATATTAGGAATAACATTATTACCACACCAAAATTATTTTGAAGACCGCCACCCAAGAATGCTGCCAATAACCAATTCATCTGTTTTGTGTATTTCTGTGTTTTTGTTGTCCGCTTCTGGCCGCACACGTCCGTCGTATCGGTTTTCGAAACAAAGCGCGGGTTCCGTTATCTCCCTATTGTAGCCGCAAGGGCTCTCTTACTTGGTGGGGAGAGTGTTGCGACGTCTTGTGACTACACAAGCGAATGCTTTGATCTCCAGAGATCTCAACGTAATTCGACGGATAGATTATTTTTATGTGTAAAAATAAATGCTCGCAAGGAAAACCTCACGGCATTCGATTCGGCGATACTCGTCTGTGGATGTAATATTGTTGGCTTCGGTGTTTGTGTACTATGGAATGGTTAGAGCAGCGCATGTTTGCTACAATAAACTTCGTTCATTGAAGAAACCATCGTCGTACTTGAATAGGTGAGAATATTAGCGAAGAAAACACGCTAAAGCGGAACCGAATTGTTTTTGTATATATAAATTGGCCACACTTCTTGCTCTGTGTTGTTAGACGTAATAAATATCATTCTTTTTAAAAGGTTTGTCCACGGCGCACAATAAGTGATATAAATAGAACTTTGCTTGACGCAATACATATGACGTTGCTTAAATATTCTTTCAGGGCACCCAGTAGGTGGCGCAAAAAGAACTTTGCGACCACACACATAAGTAACTGTATTTATAAAAAACTCTGAAGGGCCTGTGCAGAACACAAGTTAATTGGTACTGCACGCAGAGCTGCTGGACGTTAAAATAAAATTGACATTCGGGTCTGCATGGCTTTAAAATTGAATTATTATCGTATTATTTCCGAGGGCCGTTACAAAGGTTTAACCCTTTCTAACTTCCATTATTTGATAAGAGGTTACTATACTAAATTATGCGAGGTCGAGTCAAATATTGCTGTTTGACGCACCTGCTAAAGGTGTCTGTCCGATACCCTCACTCTACCGCGAAAGGTCTGCAAATCGGTATCTACTAGTGCCTACATGCTTTAGAGTTATTGTTGTTAAGGATCAAAAAACAGAAAACCTGTCTTGAAAACGTGAGGAATCGGAATAAAATGAAGAGAGGTGAGAATTTGCCCCTAACTAGTCAAAAATACAGAAAAATAACACGTTCATTATCGACCTCATGATAACTTTGTGTAGGTCTGTGAACATTTCTTAAAATGAAACGCGAGGTATTTTTCTAATTAGACGCTAGGATCCCTACCCCTTTTAGGGTTGGTAGAAGTCGTAGAAGGCTCAGTGTTTTTTCCTGTGGCAATATTACAAGGGCTAAAGCCTCACATGTCTTATCAAACGTGAAAATCGAATGCCGCATAGTCGCCCTAAGCAGAAATGGTATCGAAGTGGCTGCAGCTGTACAAAGGAAGTAAATATTTAAACAGATTTGAGTTGGTGTGGCATTTGACTTGGGGCCACCAGAGCAGCATACAAGTGCGCAAAACTCCGCGCTAAGCCGGCACCGGACCAAAATGGAATAAGAATTAGCCTGATGCGTCCGCCCAGAAATAGAACTTCAGAGCACGGACATAGAACAGGTGCACGTAAGGAACTCTCAGTATGAGGGAGCGTCCGCATTAATTGCGACCAGCCTGCCTTTGCGGGTAGATTATGTCGTGAGACGTAGGAACGATCTATAACTTAACCACGTGTGAGTTCGCACAGTTGCTACTCGATTGTACAAATTTAAAGCAGACAAATTCAAACAGGGGACGGACAGGACAAAGACAAGCCCTTGTCCTGTTTGTCCCTGTTTGCTGCAATTTAAATTCGAAGCTTTAAATCGCTGCAAAAGCCCGAAAATAAGATGATGCTTGCTGGCTTTCGCTTGCACGTCACGTAAGAAAACTAGTGTCTACGAGGAACCTTGTATCACACCCTTAATGCTCAGAAAACGCCAACACAAGGTTGACTACCTCCAACCAACAAGCCGCTAATAAATGTGATCCCTGTGAATTATGTCGCACTACTGCAAAATTTTTTGGTTTGCAGTACATCCACATTCATGTTTATGCAATATTTTCTATAGGAGGTATAGAGGCAGCATCTTCTGTACCGTCACCACTCAGAAATACTGGCATTTTATTTTGATGCGCCAAATTCTCTGGGGCAACTGCAGCACAACGCTTTACGGCAGGGAACACAAAGCGGTTCTGCACACTTTCCACATTAGCTTGCATTGCAGCCACCTCTTATGCTGCACTTGGCTTGGCCATTACCCATATTACAAAGAGAACTACATCGTAGACGGCAGCGTCACAGCTGAAAGAGGCATGTGTTCTGATGCGAAAGATATCTTCTCCTTTTTTTGTAGATGGCTTCCCTTTTTCCCTAACTAGCACATCTGTTTTCCATAACGAAGTTTTCGTTACTCCTGCAGAATAGATCCTTTATTATTAAAAGAGCTGTTTTCAAAGACATGGTAAACCTTGTCCTAAGTGTCGCAGTGACGCTGACGCTCAACGATGTTGATATTTTCTGGATAAGGCGTTGGGACAATGATGCTGCTTTACTTTATAATAGCTTGTGAAAGCCCTCACGACCCGGATTTTTAAAATAAAGACATATTGGTTTGGTTGGCGCATACGTAAAATATACACCAATCGTTCAGTAGCGTCTCAGCTCATACTGCAGAATCGAATCGCGAAGTAGCCCTACTGTGCGGACTGACAAGTTTTTCCCCTTGGTAACTGCTGGAATCTCGTTATACAGCGCCCGAGTTGCCCATGTAGCTCGGCTCGACAGGAACAAGAACAAATCGGTGCGTTTTGGTGATTGTGAGGACGGTCTCTTCGTTTTGTTTAGCATGATGGCGTCTTTCATAAACGAATAAGTATTGTGCAGAAGTGTGTATTGTGTGCGTTTGGTTTTATTTTTTACGCAGAAGAGTGCATTTTATACCGTTGGTAGGCAAACATTCCCTCCAGGCTTCATTTCTCCAACCATCGGTGACTCATATATGGACGTCTACAAAGGTTTCCACTAACGTAAATGACACTTCTTGGATAGGAGGTGTTTGTTACTGCAGTAGACCGGAGCTCTGAGTCCTGCGCTCAAGAATATTTGTCTTACTAATAAACTTCAGTGTGGGTGTTTTTGTGGATTCCGTTTGTTTTCGCGTAGAACCTTTTTTTCGCTGATTCTATCTGCGGAAGTTAGTCTTCAGCTAAAGGTAACTCTACAACAACCATCGTTTTGTTGCATTGATTTGCCATCGTACGACCTTAAATGCCAACCAGGTTATGCAATTACAGCATTGATAATCCCACGGTTTCTAATATTGGCACTCTTCATCACTTTGCAAAGCGATAGCGCTGTGCGTTGGATACAATGTATTTGCCTTTGTACCTTTACGAACATATTGGTTCAGGAAAGAATTATTTAAAATAAAGTTGCGGGATGTAGGGCCAGCGATACGCAAATGTCAGATGAATTCGAAGATGCCGGGGGTCCAGCCGGAGCATCACCTCATTCTTCACATCTTTCGTTAAGCTCCATATCTGATGCAGGCGCATGCTTGCAATTCATGGCGGATAATATTTGTTTACCCACATCATTAATAAACCGGGAAAACATGCTTACGTGGTTTGATAATGACAGCCTTCACAATCTCCGATAGGCCCTTATCGATAAGTTTGGCCCTAAATTTCCTGGTTTGTCTGCATAAAAATAAAAAGACATTCAGGGCATAAAACACGTTTCGCAAAAACATATATCTGACAGCAAAATTCAAGCTGAATTTTGTATGTTTGCCCGAATTCGCAAGATTTCCCATTCTCTGCAGATATACGGGAAAATAGTTGCTTGATTTTAGGCTGACTATTTTCACCTGCCAGGTTTTCTCCTGATGCTTGAGATACTATTTTTCAAAACGTTTTCAGAATGATTCTTCAAAATGTATGCAAGAAAAGCAGAATTTTTATTTTTGTGTTCACACTATCTCAAACACATGAAAGAAAACAGGGATTGGGAATCACGCTCGCTCAGATAAAACTATTTTTACTTAGGGACTTGATTTTTTAATCTAAGTTGAATGAATCCCAGCAATATTTATGGGCAGGGTGAGATGTTCACGAAAATGTTCATTTTTACCATTTTTGCAATGGCGGCACAACACAAAAGGGGGCCTAGAAGAATGTATAAAGTACGAGTATTGCGCAAACTGCAAAGTAGAATAAAATTGCCGGACAGAAAAAGCTCGATGTCTTGCTTCCATCGCAAATGGTGTATGAGTTTATAAGGTTCAATAAATCAAAATATCAAATACGCTTAAAGGCAAAGTTTTATATTTGCATTAGAACTATTGCTTTGGAAAGTAAGCCTTTCCTTTTTGTAATTTTGATACACTGATATGAAAATTAGTCGTTCCAGCTATACGCATGCTTTTATCTACACCTCAAAAGCGGCTCATAAAATCGACTCTCGTTATTGCTCTGTGACGGTGTCTAAAAATTGTTTCACAGCATTGTTGCAGAACTATTTAACTTTAATGCTTCGCTTATTTACACACCGGTAAAGATCCATAGGTTAATCAGAAATCCTGAAATCCTCAGTCGGTAAAGCGCCTGGAACTCTCCCGTAGCGCGTGCGACGGAGATCCCGGCTCGAATCCGGACGCAGCCGCGACATTTCAAACTTTTTCTGGTGATTTCATTTCCGTGACGGATATGACGTCAGCCAGATCTTGGTGGATCCCAGAATAAATCACTTTCCTGCTAAAAACTATGATTGTGTTTGAGCGAGCTTTTTCTGTTTTGCCGACCTAAGTCCAAACCTGCGTTCAACCACTCGCAAGAGGTTATACGCGACAAGGCGCGGGCCAAGCCGCAACCAGCACTGGAAGGCAGCTCCCGCCCACTGCAGGTATTATTTTTTGGGAAAAAAAGATTGACTTTGTAGAGTTGAGCCCGTCTGTGAGGTTGTCACGACGCAAAATGTATTTATGAGCAGCACTCGATTCGAAAATCTATGTCAGCAAGTTTTTTCAATATCTTTGCTCGGCTTTTATTTAGTCGCTTTTCTCTGTGGCATTATAGATTGGTATTCTATATTTTTGGTAGAAACTAGTTGGTGTATTCCATAAAAAAACTGCTAATACGAAAACTGTGAGAATATTTTTATGCGTACGCATACCAAATTTTCCCGCAATAACCACTGTGTTCATATAATACAATAACACTAAAACCCGGGCTAGTTGTTGACAATTCATTATTTTAAATTGAGCTCCACAATAAACGACGACTGAATGAAAATGACACGAAGATCAGCCCTGGCCGTCGTTTCTTTCGGTCGGACCTCGTTTTTTTTTCATTCTCAATTTACAGTCATCATATATTACTTGGCTCCAATGTTTGCCGGTTGGAAATGCTGTGCCCATGCATACTTTGTGTTCAAAGTTTTCTAAGGCACAAAGACATGTTGCGACAGTATATGGTGTAGTGAAGATTTAAAAACGGCTTCATAACGCGATGCGCAAACATCGTCCATTAAAAATGACGACGGGGTTGCCAAAAAAGTCTGCTCGAGTTAACATACGTTCCTAAACAATGGTGGCCCTTTTACGGTATATGCTTTGTTTGTTCTCTTTACTAAACGTTTCTGCCATTTTCATCACGTAAGCCCCATAACTTGCTATATTTTCTGTCGGACAAATGAAGCTATTATAGCAGAACCAGCTACGCCTCAAAGTTCTGATTTCATAAATAGGTATATAAAAGGTGCATTTGAAATACAGGGTCACCGGGTAAATCAAAATGCAAGTATATACGTGCACATCTTGCCGCTAAACGTTTCTATAAAACGAAAACTGTCTATTATAGTATCAATATGTCTATTTGTAATTCTTCGCATACAATCTGTTTCCTGTGTTTTGTACAGGAATCGAGGTTATTTTGTAATCGTGATATTAGATGTATATCGCGTTGGGTCTCTGTCAGCAGGTATAGTATTACTCTCCGAAAAAAATTTTTTTTTGGTTCAGTACAAGGAACTTTGGTAAAAACATACATCGCTGTGTAAGAATACCAATATGGTAGTGTATAAATGAAATGGGTGTAGTCTACGACCATATGTTCATTGTGCTTACGAAAGCCCTTAATGTCTGATAGTTACGTTGGATCAGTATTTACGACACTTTCATATGCCTTTTTATAGTCAGAAAGTATGAAAAATATACTCACACCCTAGCCTTCTGCATATAACTCCGTTCGAATGTATACTCATATTTGTTCAGATGTAACATTTTGTCTCTCACACAAACTCCGGAATCGCCCAGGGGACTGTTAATATAACTCTTGCGCACAAGCCAGATTGTTCTCGTAGTGTTCAAAGACTGCAAAAAACGTTTTCACTGTTACCCGCCAGCCACCAAGCGAGGTAAAAAGTTCTGTGAACGCAGAATCTCTTCGTGAAAAAAATTTTACCAATTTGCTTTTAACTACTGTTGTGTTTAAAAATGGAAGCCTTACAGCGAACCTTCCCAGGTTCTCCGGCTTTCCCCCTTTGGCTTCCTTGACCTTCTTCGAAGCTGGCCCGCGTATTTATATATATATATATATAAGAGAGAAAACTTCGAACAAGGTAAAAGCACGATTGTGGCCTACGTTTCAGCAAAGAGAACTTGCTTTCCTCAGGGCCTGAGGAAAGCAAGTTCTCTTTGCTGAAACGTAGGCCACAATCGTGCTTTTACCTTGTTCGAAGTTTTTCTTCTCTTTTTTCTACCATCTCAAAGTTCTACTACTCACTATATATATATATAATATATAATCTATATATATATATATATATATATATATATATATAATAGATATATATATATATATTATATTTTAATTTATATTTTATCCACATATGTATACGTCAAAACGTGCAGACACATGGAGAGCACTCAACAGAGATTTTATTTTGTCCAACAGTTTCGAAAGACAAACGCTTCTTCTTCGAGGGTTATCTTCGAATAAACGGAAAAACTCTTTTATAGATTTTGCCTCCGAAGGGCGCCTCTCCCCATACCCTCGCCAACGAGAACCTGCTGGTGGAGTAAAAAAGTGGAACAGTAACATTGACATCGCGTAACTATACTTGCAGAGGTAGGCTACGCAAGAAGAGAAGAGCGGGAAGACGGAGGAAGACGGGGAAAACCAGGAACAAAAGTGTAAAAGTGTGGAGCCGGAAGGAGGCAGAGTTGCGACTCTGATAGAGAGAAAACTGACGCAAAAAGTATAACACATGTATGCCTATGTGAAAAACGGCGCCTTCTGTGTGTGTGAGGAAAAGTCGGAGCTTGAAAGCACGATCGAAAACTCTCTGGGTAGTGGGGGAGCATTCTAAATTCTGCCAAAGTTTGTCAAGATCCGGACTGACGCCATATTTGGATACAAGATGACCTAAAACTGTAAGTTGGCGGGCAGCAAAGCGGCACTTCTTCATGTTAAGCTGGAGCCCCGCATCAGTATGGCATTTCAAGACTTGTCAGAAGCGGTTAATATGCTTGTTAAAATCGGAAGAAAATACGACAATATCGTCAAGGTAACAGAAGCGGGCTGCCCACTTCAGGGCATGAAAAATATTGTCCATCATGCGTTTCAACGTTGCGGGCGTGTTGCAAAGACCAAAAGGCATGCGGCTAAACTACTAGAAGCCATTTGGTGTTACAAAGGCCATTTTTCTGCAATCATCATCCGCCATAGGAACCTGCCAGAAGCCAGACCTTAAATCAGTGGAAGAAAATAACTCGGCTTATTGCAAAGTATCGAGGGTGTCGTCAATTATGGGGAGAGGGTCAACATCCTTGCGTGTTATTTCCTTTAGTCAGCGGTAATGAACACTGAAGCGAATGGATCCGTCTTTCTTTGTAACGCGAACAACCAGTGACACCCATGTTCTGTTGGAAGGCTGTATGACGACACGTTACAGCAGACCGCTCACATGAATGTCAAAAATGCTACGTTCTTCGGCTGGCACAGGATACGGCCGTTGTGGTAATGCGGGTGGGTTCCCTTTTCAATGCGGTTGTGAGGAAAAGACCCAAGTTTCGTTTTTTTCCCTTGTGTGTTGTTTGTTTTTTTAATTATTACACTGTGACATGTGCCGTGAGTGAACTCAAGCTACCAGTGCAATACGGAAGAGAAGACGACGGGCTGTGGGCAGGTGGCGCGACAGCTGGGCAAAAATCGCGGGAAGAGGAGAACGAAGCCAGAAGGGCTACGAGTGGGACGTGCGAAGAGGCTCGTGACACGGAACCACGGGCTGGGGGACGTTCCAGAGGAAGAGCTCCTGCCGTCGTTCCTGCTGCGGGCCTTCACCCAGGGCGTGCCTACCTCATCCGGTCCTGGTGGCTTGTTCCAGGACCAAGGGGCGGCCTGTCGAGCGGCTCCTGCCAGGGCGCAGTTGCCGAGTGCGGGCCTTGGCCGACGCTACCGAGGCGCTCATCTCCGGGGTCGTTCGTGGGACGTGGTCCTCGCGAGCTCAGCTGGGATCAGATATCGGTGCGCTGTCCCGTGGCAAGCGCCGCACACGGTAGAGCAGCTGTGTGCCGGCGACGATCCAGTTGCAGCAGTCGTGCCACCCCTGCCCTCGCTCGCTTCGACGGCCACATCAACTGACGACGACAACTCTGAGAAGGCGTCGGGACCTGTCCGTGAGACGACGCCTTTAATTATCCCGAACCCTACTCGCGAGGGACGTTGGTGTGGGGCAGAACAGACAGTAGCTCGAGAATTGCCGAACTGTATTTTGGGGTCACTTGTCATGTGAGACTGACGCGAAATGACGATGTACTTTGTTTTCCCGCTCCCGTAACTCAGGACTTGTGGAACAGATAAACATCTGATTTTCTTTTTCCCTCTTCACAACGTCTCTGTCGCCTCCTTTCTCGTCCGACAGCACACGAAAGCGTGACGAACGTCCATTCACCATCACAATTTCTGGCGTCCGCGACAGGACGAATCTCTCTCGCTACATCTGAGAGCCTCACGCTGTTCTTGTGTAAGGACGAGAATGGAAAAGAAGAGAATGTTAGTGGAGCTAGGAAAGGAGATGGGTCTGAGTGGAGAGGCGTTGCGGGCATGGGTGACCGATGAACAAAAAGATATGAGGGCGCAACGAGCAAAAGAAAGAGAAGAGGCACGCATAGCAGCACAGGCTGAGCATGAGCGAGAAATGGCTCGCATGGAGGCTGAGAGACTCCTCCTTGAGGAGCGACGCCGAGTTTCGGAGGCGCAGCGTCCGAGCGCGAGTTTGGTGGATGAGAGTGTAGGTTCCGGTCAGAGTTTTAAAAGCCCGCACAAGATGATTCCTCCCTATAATGAGGGTACGGATGAACTGGATGCATACATCCAGAGATTTGAAAGGGTTGCCACGAGCCAAGGGTGGCCAACCGACAAGTGGGCTTTGTCCTTGAGCTTATGCCTGACGGGAGAAGCCTTGACCGTGATCGGGCGGATGTCTGCTGAAGACAGCACGGACTACACAAAGCTCAAGCAAACGCTGCTCCAACGGTTCCGATACACGGAAGAGGGATACCGCTTGAAGTTTAGGGATGCGCGGCCCGAGAATGCCGAGACGGGTCGACAGTTCGCGGGACGTCTCTCTGGGTACTTCGACCATTGGCAAGAGCTGGCGAAGACTCCGAAGACTTACGACGCACTACGAGACAAGATGATCTCCGAGCAATTTCTCAGGCGGTGCGACGAGAGGTTGGCGACCTTCCTGAAGGAGCGAGGAAGTAATAACCTGGACATGTTGGCAACAACAGCAGACCAGTACTTGGAAGCCCAAGGAATCGTGAATCTCGCTCGAGGAAAGGAAGAAAAGGGGAAACCAATGGTTGCTGCCAAAGCTGGCACCGCGAACGAAAGCAAAGGAAAGCCGCTTTGCTTTCTGTGCAACAAGCCGGGTCACCGAGCTTCGGATTGTTGGTCAAAATCACGAGCACAGAAGTCACCACCGTGCTGGAAGTGTAAGAGGACAGGACACCGACCAGAGAATTGCTCTGCAAATTATGGACAACATGGGGAAGCATCATGCTCCGTCTTAGGACCCCAGAAAGCGCAGCATGACGAAACGATGGAACCTGATGATGACAAGCAACAGGTCAATCATAGTCATGACATGTGCGATGGTACCCAAAACAGTACAACTTGCGATGGAGGTTCGAAGCCGTTACCGACAGTAGAGGGCTACCTGGAGGGAAAACCTGGTACTGTATTACGGGATACCGGATGTAATACAGTAGTAGTGAAACGGTCACTCGTACCAGACTGCAAACTGACTGGTAGCACCCGTACCATCCGCTTACTAGACCGTGTCTGCAAAGAGCCTACCAGAGCTACGTGTACCGTCGATTCGCCGCTCTTTAGGGAGAGGTGCTTGCTGTTTGCATGGAGAACCCGTTGTACGAAGTAGTGCTGGGAAATGTTCCGGGTGTACGTGGAGACCCGCACCATATCGCAAAGCCGGTACAGAACGACTGAGTCTCTCTCAGACTGACCGTGAGCATGTTGGCCGTAACGAAGAACCTAGAAGACACGACTGCTTGAATAGAGACTGCAAGGGAGACTGTGTCAGCAGCTGCAGGAAAGAAGGGGACAAGCAAGAGAACTGCTTGTGCCACAGATCAACCCCTTAGAAATCAGCCCGGAAGAATTACGGGAAATTCCAGCGCGCCGAACCCCACGCTGGAAACTTGTTTCATCATCACGGCTGTGGGAAGGAAAATCACGTCCAAAAATTCGGCAGTCACTGAGTTTGTGCTGATACGTGACGTTCTTTTCCGACGCCACCACAACGGCAGAACGGCGAGGACTTGGAGCCAACTTGTAGTCCCCAAGAATCTCCCGGAACAGCGTGATGAGATGGGCCTCATGAAGGTCTTCTGGCTGGTCACCAGGGGCAACGAAGGGACTGCAGACCGGGTCCTTGAAGAATTTATTGGCCGGGTGTACAGGCCGATGTTATACGTTTTGTAAAGTCGTGCGACATCTGCCAAAGGACGGTACCAAAACACCTCGTCGGTAGAGTTTCCTTTGGCGAAGTATGCCCATCATCGACACGCCATTTCAGCGGGTCGCAATTGACAGTTATCGTCCCCTCTGTCCCCAACTTCATCTAAGGGAAACCGATACATATTAACGATGGTAGACTTCGCTACGCGTTACCCGGATGCGGTAGCACTACCAAGTATTGAGACCGAGCGGGTAGCGGAAGCGCTTGTAGAAATGTTTTCCCGTGTCGGAGTTCCGCGAGAAATAGTGAGCGACCGTGGGAAGTCGTTCACCTCGAACCTTATGCAGGAACTCGGGCGACTGCTCTCGTTTCGGCAACTACCCACAACTCCCTATCACCCAATGGCCAACGGACTGGTGGAAAGGTTTAATGGAACTCTAAAACAAATGGTCCGCCGTATGTGCCAGGAAAAGCCGAAACAATGGGATAGATACCTAGCTCCATTGCTCTTCGCATACCGTGAAGTTCCACAAAGGAGCCTGGGATTCTCCCCATTCGATCTCCTCTATGGTCGCTTCGTACGGGGACCGATGTCAATTCTTAAGGAACTGTGGACAGGGGCCAACATTGATTGCGATACGAAGACAACATACGGATATGTCGTAGAGCTTAAGGAGCGAACTGCAGAACCCCTGCAAGGTGGCGCATGAAGAACTCCAAAGGCTAAAATGACACAACAAGAGTATTAAGACAGAAGAACAAAAGTTCGACAACTAGCACCAGGGGACAAGGTACTGCTGCTTCTTCTACCTGCGGATAAGAACAAGCTGATATTAACATGGAAGGGACCCTTCACGATCGTCGCCAAACACAGTGAATATGACTACCTGATAGACCTTGGAGCCCGGAGGCGCCTATTTCACATTAACCTGCTAAAGAAGTACGAGGAAAGAGAGCCCGAGACTGCAGTACCGCAACACGCCGCCGTTACTGTTCAGACGGACACTACTGATTACCAGGACATACCCTTCGCTGCTCTACATCAACTACAAACATATCAAAATGTAGAAGTAGCAACGACCTTGAGCGATCAGCAGAAAAACCAGATTAATAAACTGCTGGAAGAGTTTTCCGACGTGTTTTCGGATGTACCGGGAAAAACAAACGTTGTGGAGTGCAAGTTGCGCCTAACCACTGAAACGCCGGTAAAGGTACGTCCGTACCCCATACCATTTGCTATCCAAGAAGCTGTAGAGCAGGAAGTTCAGGACATGTTAGCGCAAGGAATAATTGAACCTTCGGATTCACCTTATCAAGCACGAATCGTCGTGGTGAAGAAGAAAGACGGGAGCATTCGGCTCTGTATTGACGTCAGGCAGCTAAACCGAGACGTAGTGACGGACAACGAACCGATACCTCGAGTGGACATGATGTTTGCCAAACTGGGCCAAAGCCGCTACTTCTCGAAGTTCGACTTCACGAAAGGGTACTGGCAGGTGCCCATGCAAGACGCATCGAAACCCTTAACCGCGTTTCAAGCTTCTTCTGGTCTCTATCAGTTCAGATTCATGCCGTTCGGCATCAAGACTGCACCTGCGGTCTTCACCCGACGTGTTAGACGAGTTGTTGAAGGAATACCAAACATATATCACTATTTTGACGACGTGCCAATAGCTACCAAAACCTGGGAAGAGCACATTACCACGATTAACCTGTTTCTGGAACGTGTTAGGGCTGCTCATTTGACGATAAAGCCTTCCAAAAGTGAGGTGGCTTTCGCTGAAGTAACGTTTTTGGGGCACATTGTGGGGAACAATCTTCTGAGGCCCCAGATTGAGACGTTAGATAAAATCCAGGCGGCAAAAAGACCACAGACGAAGAAAGAAGTTCGCTCTTTTCTTGGCTTAACTGGATATTACCGGGACTTCGTACCCAATTACTCCACTCTGGTCGAGCCTCTCACGGAACTAACCAGAAAACGAGGTTCTAACAAAATCACCTGGGAAGAATGTCATGAGCAAGCGTTTGTAACACTACAACGGCTCCTGTCATCGAGCCCGGTATTACGGTCACCGCACTTGCAGGAGCCTTTCATCCTACGCACGGATGCATCATCCTCTAGTGTTGGAGCTGTTTTAATGCAGCGCCACGAAGGGGTCTTACATCCAGTAGCCTACGCAAGTCGAAAGCTCCTCGAGCGAGAAGCTCGCTACTCCACGATCGAAAGAGAAGCGCTGGCACTTGTGTGGGCCATTCAAAAGTTTCATGTTTATCTGTTTGGAAAGAGATTCGTGCTGCAAACTGACCATCAGCCTCTCGCTTACATAAACTCTGCGAAACAAACAAATAGCCGGGTGCTCCGCTGGAGTCTGTTACTCACTGAGTATGACTTCGTGGTGGAATACATTAAGGGCTCCGACAACGTAGGGGCCGACTACCTCAGCCGCATTTGACTTCCACCTACCCTCTCATCGCTTCGTTCCACCGTTTCAAAACGAACTCGTGTGCACAATTTTGGTTTCCTGGATGGGTCACATTTTTCCTGAACTGAACGGACATCTGTGAGCAATGTTTTTTTTTATCTACTTCTGGACGTGTGTGTGCATTCGTACTCCGTCCGCTTGTGGACAAGTTGTTTTTTTCCAAACAACTTTCTTGAGCAGGGGGATATTGTGAGGAAAAGACCTAAGTTTCGTTTTTTTTCCCTTGTGTGTTTTTTTTAATTATTACACTGTGACATGGGCCGTGAGTGAACTCAAGCTACCAGTGCAACACGGAAGAGAAGACGACGGGCTGTGGGCAGGTGGCGCGACAGCTGGGCAAAAATCGAGGGAAGAGGAGAACGAAGCCAGAAGGGCTACGAGTGGGACGTGCGAAGAGGCTCGTGCCACGGAACCACGGGCTGGGGGACGTTCCAGAGGAAGAGCTCCTGCCGTCGTTCCTGCTGCGGGCCTTCACCCAGGGCGTGCCTACCTCATCCGGTCCTGGTGGCTTGTTCCAGGACCAAGGGGCGGCCTGTCGAGCGGCTCCTGCCAGGGCGCAGTTGCCGAGTGCGGGCCTTGGCCGACGCTACCGAGGCGCTCATCTCCGGGGTCGTTCGTGGGACGTGGTCCTCGCGAGCTCAGCTGGGATCAGACATCGGTGCGCTGTCCCGTGGCAAGCGCCGCACACGGTAGAGCAGCTGTGTGCCGGCGACGATCCAGTTGCAGCAGTCGTGCCACCCCTGCCCTCGCTCGCTTCGACGGCCACATCAACTGACGACGAGAAGGCGTCGGGACCTGTCTGTGAGACGACGGCTTTGATTATCCCGAACCCTACTCGCGAGGGACGTTGGTGTGGGGCAGAACAGACAGTAGCTCGAGAATTGCCAGAATGTATGTTGGGGTCACTTATCACGTGAGACTGACGCGAAATGACGATGTACTTTGTTTTCTCGCTCCCGTAACTCAGGACTTGTGGAACAGATAAACATCTGATTTTCTTTTTCCCTCTTCACAACGTCTCTGTCGCCTCCTTTCTCGTCCGACAGCATATGAAAGCGTGACGAACGTCCATTCACCATCACAGCGGTGAGTAACCGTAGATGAGGAGCACAAGGAGGCTGTCTGGCAATTGAAAGATGAACAGGACTTTTGAAGCATGTCGAGAAGTCGGTTTCGTTTAGGCGCAGGAAGACTCTCATCGACTAAGCGAAGAAAAAAATCGAAGAGTTCGCCGCTGGAGCAAAGAGGTCGGGCAAAGCAAGTGATACTTCCGATAAGATATTAGGAACGTCGGTGACGAGGAGCGCGTCAATCTCGTCTATGCGACCCAGGCACTCACCCCGAAACAGTGTAGCTGGAGAAGAATAGAGATTACAAATAAACATGGATCAAAACCCATGCTGCACTTCTAGAACCGCAAATACAACCGGGAAGCATTTTCGGCTATAAAACAGCTCGGAAGGGATACACAGCACTGTGGCATCGGGAACTGAGTCGCAAAGAACGGGTAGAAGTACGATAGAGCTAGGCAGAACGTCGGTGTCTTCGGCAACAACGAGACGAAAAGAGACAGGGGGCCCGTCCGATCAAGCATCTCGAACTGAAAATATTTCCAATAGAGCGCGTGTGCAATGGATGAAGCCGTAGTGGGTCGACAGAAAATCACAACCGAGAATGAGGTCGTGGGTGCCTGAAGGAGCACGAGACACTCAGAGGTAGGTGATGTATTCAATGCTGACCCGGGCAATGCACAAAGCGAACCCCTCCACGTTGTTGTGGATGCTGGGCAATAGCCCCATGGGGCATTGTCCACTATGTCCCGCGACAGACAATATCTGTATATATATATATATATATATATATAGCGAATCAGAATAGGAAATGAGGGGCTCGTTGAAAATAACACAGAAATAAGGGTTGGCAGTCGAGAAAACCTCAAAAAGCAAAGGGGAGGATGTGGTAGATCATTGAAACAGATTAAGAATTTGGAAAGAAAGAAAGAAAGTGAAGAAAAAATGCCCGCCAGGTGGGATCCGAACCCACGACCTCCAGAATACCGGTCTGGTGCGATAACCACTACGCTACCGGCGGGGCGATTTTCCCATTCACTTTCTGGGGTATTTATGTTAGGTATGTTTGTTTCCTGTGCTTGGGGGTGGTAGCCAGCGCCATTCGGACTAATCGGGGTGAAGGGGACCTTCTTTTTAACCCCGGGTCGTGACTCGAGTCCTTACCAACTCGGTCACGACCTTACCAACTCGGCTATCTGGGCGACTGTGTGCTCCTTCACTTTCTGGGGTACTTATATTTACTACAACTGTATCTGACGCTTGAGGGTGGTAGCCAGCGCCACTCAGACTACGCGGGGAGAAGGGTAAGGCATTCGAGATCTAATCAAAAGGCGTGGGTTCGGTCCCCACTCTGGGCGCGTGTTTTTCTTTCTTTCTTTATCATCTAATTAATAAAAAATAATAATAACGTAACGTCACTAACGGTAACAAGTGGTCCAACCATTCCCCTATGTCTTCTTTGGCGTTGTAGACTGCCCGCATTTCTTTCTGTATGTCCTAACGAGCCCCTCATTTCTAAACCCTATTATCGTGCGAAAGCTTAGCGAGGGCCTCGGTTCTGGCAGCCTTGATGCCAAGGTAGCATAAGAGGGTTTCCCGCCAGTTGCCCGCTTATGACAGGCTGTAGACGTTCGCGTCACGCCCCTGGGGTTGAAAAGAACGTCCCCTTCTCCCCGCGTAGTCTGAGTGGCGCTGGCTACCACCCTCAAGCGTCAGATACAGTTGTAGTAAATATAAGTACCCCAGAAAGTGAAGGAGCACACAGTCGCCCAGATAGCCGAGTTGGTAAGGCATTCGAGATCTAATCGAAAGGCGTGGGTTCGGTCCCCACTCTGGGCGCGTGTTTTTTTTCTTTCTTTCTTTTTATCTACTAATTAATAAAAATAATAACGTAACGTCACTAACGGTAACAATGGTCCAACCATTCCCCTATGTCTTCTTTGGCGTTGTAGACTGCTGGCATTGCTTTCTGTATTTCCTAACGAGCCCCTCATTTCTAAACCATATATATATATATATATATATATAGATATATTATAGATATATATATATAGATATATATATATAGATAGATATATAGATATATCTAGATATATATATATATAATATATAGATATATCTATATATATATATAATATATATATATATCTATTATATATATATATATATATATATATATATATATGTATTGAAGGATCCTCCTTCGAGCATAAAGGGTTCGCGAGCCCAAACCCGCCCGACGAAGTAACGCCGATCCGCATGAGAACAAATCACCGGTTTCTTCCGGGAAAACCAAGGTAGGAAAAAACAAACAAAGCAAGTTGGGAGCAACATAAAAAGAGTACAGCAAGCAAGCACGGAACGCGCGTAAAGAAAACCTGCGGCGGTCGACGCCCTGCTTGTCCAGAAAGTTACACAATGGTGCTGTACACTCACGACGACGTCTTCAGTAACTTGGGCCGACGACGGGTAAAGGGCGTCCGCCGCGGACGCTGGTTGCTCCTCGCTGTCCGGGCGTCATGGCCACCCGTCGGTCCCGTCCGCAGCCCGCGGTAGCAGCCGCTCTCACGTGTGCCCCGGTGCGCACTCCCCCCCGGCGCTCCTCTGAGCGCCGCTTTTACCCCACTCCATTGGTTGTGCGCATGTTCCGGGTTGTATGCGCACTACACGTATTTGTCCCGTCTCACTGTTCATCACACACGCGCGCACGGGCTCATGACGCACGCACTTCGCCGTAATCACCCTGCGCGGGTGCTCGTAGGG
The DNA here is from genome assembly GCA_013339765.2 of Haemaphysalis longicornis. Classification (NCBI taxonomy): domain Eukaryota; kingdom Metazoa; phylum Arthropoda; class Arachnida; order Ixodida; family Ixodidae; genus Haemaphysalis; species Haemaphysalis longicornis. Next base: position 53,336 of record JABSTR010000657.1, on the reverse strand, counting down.
GCTGCGTCCCTACAATATATATATATATATATATATATATATATCTATATATATATATATATATATATATATATATATATATATATATATATTTATAGCAATTGCAAAGGGGCTTATTCGAAGGAAGACAGAGTCCGCTGAAGAGGGATCAAGACGCAAAACCGTCCAAGGTGAACCAGCCAGAGGATTCGACTCGATCCCTGTGATCACGCACCGGTGATGCAGCCATTGATCCGTGCCAAATGCTCATTTGGGGATTGACGGGTCGGTGAAGAGGGATTGGACGGCGAGAGCACTGCAAGCAATCTCCATTACAATATATATACATATATATATATATACACACAGAAAGATAGGTCGGCAGTCTACAATGCCAAAGGAGGCATAGGGGTGTGGGTAGGCTCTTTTTTTAACTACGGGTAATTAAGTTAACATTTTTAAATATGCAGAAGAAAGAAAGACAGAAAAACACGTGCCCAGAGTGGGGACCGAACCCACGCCTTTCGAGTCCCCACTCTGGGCGCGTGTTTTTTTCTTTCTTTCTTTCTTTCATCTGTATATTTAAAAAAATGTTAACTTTATTACCCGTAGTTAAAAAAAGAGCCTAACCACATCCCTATGCCTCCTATGGAGTTGTAGACTGCCGACCTACCTTTCTGTATTTTCCTCAACAAGCCCCTGATTTCCTTACTATATATATATATATATATATATATATATATATATATAGAAAATAAGGGTTGGCAGTCGAGAAAACCTCGGAAGGCAAAATGGGGAGATCGGTAGGACATAGAAGAAGATCAAGACTTTGTTGAGTGAGAAAGAAAGTGGTGAAAAAATGCCCACCGTTTGGGATCCGAACCCACGAACTCCAGAATACCGGTCTGGTGCGATAACAACTACGCAACAGGCGGGGCTGTTTCCCCACCACTGCTTTGGCTACTTTCGTCAAGGTATTTTTTTTTTGTTTCCTCCACATGGGGGTGGTAGCCAGCGCCACTCGGACTACTCGGGATGAAATGGGACCTTCTTTTAAACCCCCGGGCCGTGACTTGAGTGTCCACCAAATGTCGATAGTGGTCGACCAGCATTGAACCCTCTTAAGCTACCTTTGAGAACATGACAGCCAGAACAGGGGCCCTCGCTATGCATGTAGCGAATTAAAAATAGGAAATGAGGGGCTCGGTGAATTAGACACAATAAGGGTTGGCCGTCTAGAAAACCTCGGAAAGCAAAAGGGGAGATCGGTAGGTCATAGAAACTGATGAAGAATTTTTTGCGTGAGAAAGAAAGGTGAAAAAATGCCCGCGGGGTGGGATCCGAACCCACCACCCCAATAATACCAGTCTCATGGTTGTGGGTTCGGATCCCACACCCGGCGGGCATTTGTTCAACACTATCTTTCTCACTCCAAAAATTCTTCATCGGCTTCTACGACCTACCGATCTCCCCCTCTGCTTTCCGAGGTTTTTCTTGAATGCCAACCCTTATTCTATATATATATATCTATATCTTGTATCTTTGAAAAAGACCGGCCCCCGGTCGAAACGTTAGAATAAATGTTAAGTTTTTCAGTTTGACTTCTCTATCGTATATATATATAGTGAAAGAAGTCGACTGACACGTTTCCCGTTTTTGGTGCCAACAGTTTCGGAGTTAGAAACTCCTTCTTCAGGGCTGTATTTTAATTTCTCACATTCCGCCTTTATACAAAAACTTCTGTGAGGGAGGGTTACTTCCCTCATCCCTGCAGGAGAGTTCGCGGGTGAGGTATATATATATAACTATATATATGGTTTGGAAATGAGGGGCTCGTTGGGAAATGCAGAAAGAAATGCCGGCAGTCTACAACGCCAAAGAAGGGATAGGGGAATGGTTATTCTATTTTTTACCGTTAGTTACGTTACATTATTTTTTATTATTAATTACGTGAGAAAGAAAGACAGAAAAACACGCGCCCAGAGTGGGGACCGAACCCACGCCTTTCGATTAGATCTCGAATGCCTTACCAATTCGGCTATCTGGGCGACGGAAGGAGAACACAGTGAAGGAAAACACAGTCGAACAAAGAGAACACAGGAGAACAAGTGAAGGAGAACACAGTCTCCCAGATAGCCGAATTGGTAAGGCATTCGAGATCTAATCGAAAGGCGTGGGTTCGGTCCTCACTCTGGGCGCGTGTTTTTCTGTCTTTCTTTCTCACGTAATTAATAATAAAAATAAAGTAACGTATTTAACCGTAAAAAAATAGAATAACCATTCCCCTATGCCTTCTTTGGCGTTGTAGACTGCCGGTATTTCTTTCTGCGTATCTATCTATCTATATATATATATATATATATATATATATATATATATATATATATATATATATAGACTGAAAAGATAAAAACTCACACAGAGCGCGAAAAAAATAAGGTTAGTAGAGACAGAGACAAACGAGAAAGACTTAGAAATAAAAATAAGTTTACTGACGTTTCAGGGAGAGGACTCCCTTTCTTCAGAGTACAAAATAAGTTCGTTTCAGAGCTATATATACAGAAAATGTAGCAAGCGCGAGGGCAAGATAAGAGGAGGGAGAGTGTGTACGAATGGATTCATGGTTGGTGGGTAGCAAAAGAATGAAGGGAGAGCGGGAAAGTTAATTACAACAAGGATAATAAGAACACACAGTCACGCAGTACGAACTTGGAAAAAAAGAGAGAGAGAAGAACCAAACACAGAGAAAAAATAAATACATAATTAAAAAATAAAAATAATAATAAATAACAAGGTAATTTTCCTCCCCCGTGGCAACGGGGGTGAAAGAGGGGTCAAAACAAGATAGGCCCATGCCCGTGTTTGACATGGGCAAAAAGATTAGTCACGCGGAAGACGTTCCAAAGAAGATATGCACACAAAGGGCGAACATAGAGTGTAAGTGTGTTGAATATCTTTCCTCGTAACGGTCATACGGCCCCTGCAAGAGTCTACATCACATATGAGAATATCGCTCTGTCAATTCATTACCTTAGCTTCCTTTGAATCGTTAAAAGGTCGCAAAGATTGAAAGTGTGAAAGAAGACACAAAATATTTGAGGCAGCCCTTAGAATTCGTTAAAATAGATTTATTCAGTTTAGACTACATTGAATCTTTTCGAGACAACTGACTCTAATTCTAGGTACGTTGTCATATAAGTGGTCAATAAAGTATTTTCTGTTAAAGAAATAATATATACGTTTCCAAACACGATCACTAGCCAACAACGCATTTTTTTATTTTGGTAATATTGCGTGCTTTGAATAGCTTTTGCTAACATGTATGCAAACAGTGAGCGTAATAAACAAACGATGACTGAAAAGTAGGATATAAGCCATGTGATGCCCTATACACTGACTTGCAGTACCAGCATAACGAATGCACTTACCTCATACAGTTGTTTCAAAGTAGGTTTATTAAATCCATGAATGGTGGGTAAAACAAATAGAAGAGTAAAACACGCAATATGAGTAAACATGCTTGGCGAGTTTTAACGGCCTCCTAGGACTGGTGTTTTTATTTGACAGAATATATAAAGGGTTCTCGTAGCCTGCTAACATCTGGACTCATTGGTTTATTCTTTCGCTTTTACTGAAGAATTTTCATATAGCATTAGGCAAGTTTGAGGGCAAAGCTTTCCGGGCAACAGCTGGGTTTTCTTTGTGTTACAGATGGAAAGGAGTAAGAAACAATGCACAGACGCGTGCCTATTTCAGGCCGGGAATTCTGGGATTGCTAAACAGAGAGTGGCTTTTATTTGAACACAAAAAAACCCTGAAAAAAATCGTCAAATATAGAAGTGTACTTGCCAGCGCAAAAAAGGAAGGTGGAGTGAGCTTGTGCAGAATAAAGAAACAACGAGCAGGTTCCAGTCCCAGTTGATACGGCTGTTGTGTGCAGTATTTTTTATCTTAAGTTACTGAGTCATGTCGGTAGGGCAGAAATAATTACTTGAGTTATTCCAGGAAGATATTTTCCAAAACACTATGACCCACTCTCCTACTGAAATAAAATTTTAAAAACACAACCCAACTTTCAGTGCGAGCAGGAGAATGTGCTGACTGCTTAGTCTAGGGGTTCTTGGTTGTGGGGTGCACTCTGGGCCCGTCTTCGCAGTTCAAGTAAAGAAGTGGTCAGCGTTGGTACCGGTGATGTGGGGGAACAGTGAGGATACGCGGGGTGGAGGGGGGGGGGGGCTCTGGTGCGTGCAAGCAGCCTGTTATGATGTAAAAATTCCTCTTTGCGGGTGGAATTTGCATTGTGCTCAATAAGATGGAACATACATCTCGTGGCAGTGTATCGTGAGTTATGGTTAAAGTTTAAAGGGGAACTAAAAGGGATTTTGAGCACAGTAAATGAATGACCGCCAAATCTAGTTGAGGTGGTCAGCGTCATCTGGGCCATATATACCTGTTTTACGTGAAGCAGAAAGCTCACACCTTCGTTGCAAATTTTTGGGCGCGTTGCCACTTTTTCCTGTGTGATTTTGGGCTCCGCCACATCGAGGCATGTTACGTCAGCGATTATCCCAAACGGGTGACGGAGCAGAAATCCTGATATTGGACGGCTTTCTCTTGCACTTCCCGCGAAGTCAAGCGCCGTCGGTTCAGCGTTGCAGGTTCGCGGCGCCCCTTTGGTTAATTGGCGGTCAGATGTTTCAGTGGCGGCCCTGGCTCTGACGTCGGCTTAGAGACTCGCGCCGCTGTCGTCTCCTACACTGCGCTTGTGAGGGGCAGCAGTGCCTGCACGAAAAACCGCCCGCTTTCATGTTTCAATGCAAAGAAAAGCGTATTTTTAGTAGTTTAGTTATTTTTGCCAGCTTTCGACACACCTGAATCATTTCAAGCTGCTTCCCGCACAATTTTGCAACACACGAGGAGAGAGAGAACAACTTTCTTAAGGGCATCGGTCAGAAGATCTTGTGTAACACGTCCTTTCTAGATTATTCACGAGGTTCAGCGCTCAGAGCTCCTCGATAAGTATTCAAAATGCGTAGGCTTCTCTACACTATTTTTGAGACGCTCTTATGAAGCCTCAACACTCTAATGCTACGTACCAAGCTGCGGGCCCCCACGCACGCATCGCACAGCAGGAAATAAACTGGCTGTCTTCTATTTCTTTCATTGTTGTTGACTTGTATCAGATGAATATGTTTTTTTTCTGTGCCCAACGCATTATTTTTCTGCACCTTCACAAACCTCTTATTGGTAGGTTTGGGTGTGTTTAGAAGGCTCATGTGGATACTTCCTTCCGGCTGTAAGGCAAACTTTGCCTTCTTCATAAATTGGCTTTCGTTATGGAAGTTGCAAGAAGGTGCATATCCCCAGCGTGCGTTGTTTATTCGCGTGCAAATACAATTAGAAGGTTTGCGCTGAGCCACAGCTATGGCGCTCACGACAACGTTGTCCAGAGACCTCGAAGGCGGGTTTTGTGCTCCGACTGTTTATCGAAACCATCGTTATCATAACGAACTGACTCTCAACCCGAATGATTAACACATGATTACGGTGTTGAAGGCTTGATATACTCGCTAACGAACAAAATAAATAGTATACATGCTTATAGTGCAAGAATCCAAACCGGTGAATATTTTCAGGCATCTCGCTATTGTTGTCCAACCCTTCTAGGCGTAACGAATAAATCGTAGTCTATTAGAGATGCCGTTCTATGAGCTGAAGAAAATGCTCTTACTCTCTTGTCCTAGACTGAGGACCTGGCCCACTACTCAGCCCGATTTCACTCTTTAAAAAAGTTTTCTTCTCCTCTTATTCTTCCTTTTCAGTGCTGTTTTTCTAAGCGCTTACGTGAATATTGGGGTGATATGGCTTTGGGAAATGTACCGAAATATCTCTCTACGTCTGAACAAACATAGTTTTATCGCATATTTGTTTACCTTACACAAACCCTAGAAGTGACTCGTTCTTCCCAATAAGCCTCCATACTGTTAGAAGGGTGGTATAAAAGCAGCACCTGCCTAAACACAGTGAGCTATTAGAACTCAACCTACAGTTTTCGCAGCCAATAGTGCATGTCGGCATACTTTCACGCAACGACAAAGTAAAGTCATGTGATAGAATACTTTCGAACATCCGGCAAGGTTGCAAAAACTGTTTTACCTTACACATGATTACCTGGAATCGCAATGCCATCTGCCAAAGCCCGAAGCCACGAAAGCCCGGAATTTCTTTTGGTCTGGTATTTTTGCTGTTGTCGGGTAATAGCAGGTGACTATGTTTGGAAGATTGCTTAATACAGAAGCTTACACCTTTAGACTCAGAAGCTTAGACTCTTCACTCTCCGCACAAGACCGGATTCGCAAGGGATGGGGCGAAGCCAGCAATGTTTCTTCCGTAGCGTTATCGATTTTAAGTCAATTATTATGATAAAAAATTAAGCACACGCAACATCTGCGCGGGGAAGCATCAGACATTAACCGAGCGCAAACAAACCGCAGGGAGAGCGAATTCGAGCGAAGCAGACGACAAATGCGTGAGTCCCTATGCCGACGTCACGGAGACGCGCTTGGCAGCGCCACCCGTGGTCGCGCTCTCCGACAATATTGCTTTCTGCAGCACGGTGAGTGCCTCTGCTTCCCGGTAACTTTCAGTTGACAGTCGGGGTCTCCACCACAAGTTCTGCCTGTGTATTTACAATGGCGAACTCGATAGACAATCGGTTCAACGGCCCTCCGAAGGCCTTTTAAACGACGGTGTAGCAAAAGGTATAACTCTGCTGAATACGTCTATACTTATTTCTTAATCTATTACCACGCTTCCTGTTAAGGTTCGTCGGCTAGGCCGACACGACGACGACATGAGGGTGACGCCGACTTCCGAGTTTGCAGACTTCCTTGTCGCACCATACCGAAGGGGAAACGTACACGTCGGCCTATTGAAAGTCGGCGTGATGTGAAGACGCCGACAATACTGATCGGCCGAACGGTCGCAGGGAATTCATCGAAAAGCGAAAACTGCGCCCCAGCAATATTCGCGCCGTAATTATTTCGGCTTTGTTCTTATTTCCTAGTAGCATGGTTTGCGAATCGTACTGCGAATCCAAAGCAAAGCCTTTTGGTTGAATTGTAGAACTACCATTAAAAGGTCAATGCATCGTTTAAGTCATTAAGTTAAGATGTTAGGTCTTGCAGTCATGGTAATCTGGTTTCTTTGAAAAGGGGACATTTTATTGTCTGTTGTTACCATAAGACTCTAAGTCTTTAAAAATACGTGAAAACTTTTCGGTTTGTCGGTAGTTCCGGCGTGTTTCTTCTGATGGATATTGTTTTATTAAGCATTGAGGCAGGCACACGAGCGGTTGAAAACTGTCAAGTATGCGAAAGGGAAACTTTGGTACGGTCACTTTTGTACGGTCACTTTGGACACAAAATAACTTGAAACGTGACATTACCTCATTATTTTTATTATTCGTGTTTAGCTAGTGCGTTTTTCTTACTAAGCGATTTTTCCTGAATCTTGGGGTTTTTTCACGTTTACATCCTAGAGGTAGTACTATTAAAAATATATTGGCCTCTTTCTCTGAAAAACGTTTTATTCATTAAGGAAAAATTTTGGGAAGTCCGCAACCCGTAAAAAAAACTTTTGTTTGAACCTTCAAATAGTAACGGAAAGTTTTCTCACCAAAGGTGCCTCAGTATCGGGCCATATGTATGTGCCCGTTCATTTTTATACACGCATAATACTAAGGTCATACCGGCACGAAAAGTGTGCAGGTATCGTCCCTACGCAGTATGTTCCACCCTCAATTCAATTGTCATGTTCTATTTCACACCCTTATGGATTGACGTTTACAAGTGTCACTTTTACGTCACTTCCCACATATTTGTTGAATACTGTCACGTCAATTCATCAAGTGGACAGGACGCACAGACAAACATTTAATGGATACCGGGGGTATATAACAGCACAAGACAATTAACTGTACACAGTGGAATAAGTCTTCTCGCGGTTAGAGTTTCTGTAAAAGTGTTTAAGGATGGTGTAGCTTCATATTACGGTCGATGTCTTGTGATGCTGGTATCGTTGAAGGCGACAGTCGTGTCTCGTGGAGATTGCGGGCAGTGAACCCAGCCGCCGCCACCAAGAGCCAGGGGAGCGTAGGCCCAGGTGCGTTGCTGTACAGGCGTCGGTGCATACCCAAAGCGTGTCAGCCCGGCAGCTTAGCTGGCTCTTCTTTCATAAAGCTGAGGCGCCAACAGAACGTTGCGGTGGGGTCTCCTTCCATGATCACAGCCTGGAACTTGTGTCGGTAGGGCTAAGGCGTCGTATCGCCCCGATGACGCTGGGGTCTGTTCCAGGAGCGTAGCCTGGTCCCTCGTTTTCTCCCTTTTCCGCCAAACGCTTGCGTTTTTTTCTTCTTCTTCTCGTCTCCCCGTTAATGTAAATGTTCTCACGCTTCATGGTTTTTCTTTGGAAAACACTCCTTTTGGGGTTTTGGCACACACCCCTTTCGGGGGGTTGCTCATGACGAATACGCCAATTTTCCCTCTCTTCTGGTTGCGTAACGTTCGGCTGGTATAAAGACTAAATTTTTTAACAAAATAGTCGGCCGACGGTAAACCCTTAACAAAGCTTAGCGTGTATGGAGGTAAACGCGTATTCTAAGAAAACGCCTAGCACGATGCGTTCCACACTTGCCCTGTGGCAATAGAACTATCACTCTTACCGAAACAAGGATACAAGGAGTCGTGAATGCGCTTATTCTGCCATTTGTCGTCGAATGGTATTTGGGAAAAGCCTGATTTAGCATCAAGGCGCGGAAAAAATTTAGCTCTGGCGATTTCTGCCTCGATGTCTTCTCGTTGCGGCATCTCGTAGTGTTCATGCTTCAAACACTCATTACTTTTCCTGTGTACCATGCGTATTCTTACCTCGCCAGTCATCCTTACAATCACGAAAGGACTCACGCAGTCTGTTGGCTCCTCTGTTTGGGCGATGATGCCTGCCTTCTTCGTTCGGTCGAGTTCCAGTCGGGGCGGCTTTTGCAAGGCAAGAGGCACTCGCCCGGTAGTCTGAACGAAACCTACGGCACCGTCCTTTAGTTCTATCCTATAAGGACGTCGAAGGCACCCTTGCCAAAAAAAAAAAAAAAGCTTGGGGGAACTCCTTGAGCACTTTCCCGGAAGTGCTTGCCGTTAAGGCTTTTCCAAAACGTTTGAAGAGCCCGAGTGTCTTACTGGTGTTAAGTCCTGGAATGGCCGGGCGTCCGTTTTTTACCACGAAACAGTCGATCTCTGCGGACTTTTCGCCTATGGTGGCCGTTGTTGTTAGCAGTCCGAGATGCTTGATGATTCCTCCGTCATACGAGCGTAGTACGGGGCTGCTAGCCTGAAGTTACGCGCTTGGTTGTAAGCGCTAATACATGCAGTGTGGCAGAAGGTTCGCTTGAGCGCCCGTGTGAATTTTGAGCTCGGGCGTTTTGTTCTCCATTTGGGCTTTGACCACCCAGTCACGGTCATGCACAACCCTCTTTTTTGATTGATTGATTTACTGATTTATTTATTTATTTATTTATTGAAGGTTTATTACCATTTGTCACATGAAGTTTACAAACACTGATTGGACCCATAGCCACAGGCTAGTGCAGGACCCAATAATAAAAGTAACAGACAAAAACGAGAAATATCAATTGCCCGTAATGCAGATATAGCTGTGCACGCACTGTAAATATCACTTCCGTGTAATTATGAGCGTACACTTTTACACAGTAGAGAAGTATTTCTCTCCTTAAGAATCGGGTCTCAAAAATCAAAACTACATGCGCGCATACAATCAAAAAGTTGTGACAGATCACTTTGTAACGTGGGTTAAATACACAAATACTTAACTATTTACGGGTTTTACGAAGAGGAAAAAAAAGGCTAGGTTTACGAAATTCACCAGTGTATAATTGTACAAATATAAGTGTTTACCAACAAAAAAAAGCAGTTACAACTTACAGCCTGCTCAAGAACTGATTTTTTAGTTTTACCGCAGCATTGTGTGAGCTCTTCAATTCAGTGGGCAAACTATTCCAGATTTTTATTCCTGTGAGTTGCATTACTCTCCCAATAAACGTTAATTTTTGGCGCCATGTAACGTTGCTGAATGTGATACTTCTAGTAGGGCGAGAGAGTAAAATAACCAGGCATGAAATGTGCTATTGTATTTTACAATACTAATAACAGAAAGAGTCGTCGTGTATTCACGCAAGAGATCGAAGGGTAGTATTTTCAACGATCGAAATAATGGCTGGCTTAGCTACTTGTGGTAACTGTGACTTATTATTCTGATGACATGGGTTTGTAACCTCCTAAGGGATCCAGATAACAATCCTAAGTCCAGGCCCACAATTCAATGCAGGAAGTTAAATGACTATTAATGAATGCAAAGAAAAGCGCCAGCAGAATGCTTTTGTCGAAGTCGCCTCTAGCGTGTAAAAGCGCTTGACAGTCGGAAGCCAGCTTTACACCGCCAGCATTTATTTGACCAACCGTGTGAAAGTGATTATCTAGTATAATTCCGAGGTCTTCAAATGTCTCCGTATGTTTCAGTATGCAGTTGTCAATTTTCTTCTGAATATCTTCGTAACATACTACTTTACTGCGGCAATGAAATATAATATACTTCGTTTTGTTAGCTTTAACCGTTAACCTGCTAGCAAGAAACCACTGGGAAATTCTGTGTTTACTTGTGTTTGTAATTCGAAAACATTGTTGGCCGTACAGAATAAGGCTGTATCATCGGTATATATAATAATTTCGAAAGAGCTTAATACATGGGGCAAGTCGCTGATATAAAGTGAAAAGAACAGCGGCCCGAGAACCGGTCCTTGTAGCACTCCTGTTTTCCGATATTGAAGTGTGGAAGTAATATTATTCATCACGACAGCCTGCTGTCTGTTTTTGATGTAACTATGAAATAGCTCCGAGACTTGAATTACTAGGTCATAGTGCTTTAATGTATGCAAAAGAATTGAATCTAGCGTATCGAATGCTTTTTGTAACTCAAGAAAAACAACTCCCACTAGCTTGTTGTTGTTTAAGAGCGTGTTAAAAGAATGCGCCAATGTCAACACTGTGGATGGCGTAGAAGAATTAGACCAAAATCCATGTTGCTGAGGACAAAGAACCATGTACTTGCGTAAAAACTTATTTATGCGGTTTGATGGGAGTTTTTCAAAAATGTTATCTACAACGCTAAGAACAGATATCCGTCTTAAATAGAATCGGAACTGTCGCCGTTTTTGTAAACTGGGGCAACTTTGGCTGTGTTTAGTATGTATGGGTAAGGTTTGTTTTGTAAACGATGATTAAGAAGATTGCATGAGATTGGGCCTAAAATATCTACGTTTTCTTTTAACAATCATGTTGCAATTTGGCCTAGTCCAGCAGATTTGTTATTTGCAGAATTTTTAATTATGTGTACAACTGCGGAAAGTTCAGTATCATTGAACGCTTCGGCAGTGCTGTTGTCAACGCTGTCAGGAGTAGCGCGCTGTGATTGACGGCCCCCAGTGACCTCGTTTATGATACCCCATATCTTCAGAGTATCGCAGGATGCGTCCTGGATGCGTGAGTAGCACTGTTTTTTACGTGCTATGACTATCGTAACGCATTTATTGCGTAGTAACGTTTACTGACCTAAATAGTACCTGTTTGTCTTTTGACGTTTCTATTTATTTTCCCAGAATTGTTTTTTGTTCTTATAGTTGCTAAATCTCTTCATTCATCCAAGAGCAGATTGGTAATTGATAGGGATGCGTAAGTAGTAGGCGACGGCACATATTACCTGCGTTTTTAGGGATTCTTATTAGATTCGAAACTCAGTTTTAACATCGTTTACATGTAGTATATGTTCGACACGTATTTGCAAGAGGCTCTAACTGCGCATCGTGTAATCTGTCATGGTAATATGTCGCAGAAGTTCCTTCTTAGTTTGGATTAGGTTAATAAGTAAAATAAAGATTGGAACCTTATCCGCAATGATTTCATTGAACACGCCAGAGGGAACGTCGGTATCTATATTTGTTAGTGCGTGATCTATAATTGATGAAGATGCACTTGTAATACGCGTAGGGGTGGTTTGATTACTTCTGAAGTTGAATGACTGCAACAGGAATGAGTAATCCTTATGAGCATCAGGACTAGTATCACGGGTAAAGTCCACAATTACCACAACGGGATCAGTGTACGTTATTAATATCGTCATAAAAATCATTTCCAGTTTACCAAAAGAAGGTGGTAGACTACAACTGGGAGGCCGAGAGATGACCACACAGCAAGGAGAGGTAATTCTAACTTTACGAACAAGGCTTCCATAAAAGCACAACTGCATAAAAGTGATGACAAGAAAGTTAGGGAAAAGCTTTTATGAACCAAAATGGCGACGCCGCCACCGTGATTTCGCGACTCTCTTGGCTGTGAGGCAAACCTCTAATTAGTGATTACAACCTCCTCACCTTTTGGCAGCCACCTTTTTCTTGATTGCAATGATATAAAACGGTTACGAATGCTCAGACAACTGTGCTACGAGTAAATCTAAGTTCTTTCTGATATTGCGAATATTGCAGTGCAATATTGACAAGCTCGTTTGGTCAGGAAGTGGCTGAACCTGAACATTATTCAGTGTAAAGGTACGCCTTGGTACCTTAATAAAGCGTTACGACTGCGTGGATGACTGCACGCCTTTAACGAGGTTATCTTCGCAATTTATGTGAAGAACCTTAGCGTTTTCCGACTTTCTCATTAGGATCTTTCCGTCAGGAACCCAAGCAAATTTTCAGTTTTTCTCACGCTTTGTACTTATCGCTTTGCCAAGCAAAACTTGTTTTCAGGGCGCAGATGTTTGTTGATGTAAACTGGTTCGTTTGTTACAAATCCAAGCATCGCCATGTTTAGTCTGTTTTTTTGGCAGCCTGCAGAACACAATCCCGAGTTGACCTTGAGTTAAAATTCACAATGAAGTTAGGAAGCCCTTTTGAAGCTACTCGGTGCGCTGCCTCATTATCGTGAGAAGGAACGTCAACACCTAGACGGGTAGAGATATGCTTCAGCGTTTCCTTTACGTCCTCGTTTTCTGTAAACGGGACACCTTTTAGCTAAACGTTACTCTTTCTGCTGTAATGCTGCAGCTCCAGAAGTTGCCGCCTGACGCCTTTCATTTCCCCGTTCAGCCTCTCATTTTTGCGGTGACACTCAAGACTCCGATTCGTGACTTGAGCGAGCTCCTCCCGGATAGACTTTACATCACCTTTGAATTCCTCGAAACAGTCTTGCATGAATTTCATTGAAGTCCCGAAAGAAGTAACTTGCGGTTTCATATCAGTGGTTGACGAACCAAGAGCTTTTACCATGGCTGTCAACTTATTCATAGTCTCGAAGACCTTCGACGTTATTTCAACGAGGACCTTCGCGAATTCTTTAATGCTAGTTGGTGCGTTATCTCCGAGGCCCTTTGCGAACTCAGTGAAAGGATCGGTTTCCTCATTATCTTTTGCTATCCTAATGCGTTAAGTATTCCTTGACAACACAGTTTCAACAAACAAAGCACTCAGAGCAATCCAAGTAGCCGCACAGCTTGTATTGTGTACATACACGTATGAACAGTACCTGAAGTGAAGCGGTTCAGCGACGTTGTCTTTCGGCTGCCCGGACCGCTGTGATGTGACGTAGCTGTGGGCTGCGTATATATGGGCGACGGGGGCGTCAGCGAGTCCTCTCCGCATGCGCAGAAGCCTTACTGAAGTTGAGCCGAACCCTTTGAAGCCACGTGCATTAGCAGCGACTTCGACGGGCCAGTGTACTGACGTGACGGCGTCCCTGGTTGCGAAAGGAGATCACACGCCCGGCGCGTACCGTTTGGCCGCTATCCTGCTGTGATACAGAAAGCGGTTCAGCGACGTTGTCGTTCGGCTTCCCGGACCGCTGTGATCGATTATGTCAAAATATTCCTCACTCGCTTTGATTTCTGCGACTTTTGTATTGCTCTTGCAGCAAATGGCGAAATGATTTCTACCACCGAATCGCTGGCAGGTGTGTCCAAAAACTGGGAAGCTCCGTGCTGCGTGCCTCCGCCCACACCAACGACACATGAACCGTGTGGAAGCTTCGGAGTATCTTGAAGTATCGTCGTCTCGGGGTATCGTCCTCGGAGTATCGTAAAGTTTCTGCGTTTCGTCGTCGTCATATGTCGCACCAGGTTCAAAAGTCCAAGTCATCTTCACTGCGCCGACTTGACGTTCTCGTCCCCAAGAGCTCGCTTTCGGAGGCCGACAGCTCAGCTGCCTTGCGCCCATGTTCCGCTTTTCCCATAGTCAGGTTGTTATCGTGTGGAAGCTTTCCCCGAACTTTTCCGCTGTTTCTTCCGAAAGCAGTTTGGTCACGTATCATTGAGTGCATCAATAGGCCGACATTGCATGAGTATACGAGCTTCCGTAAATCCTTTATGAATTACGGCGATGGCTCATCTGATGCCTACACTCGTTGGCGAAACAGGTAGTGCTCGTGCACCTTGTTCAGCTGAAATACGCAGTACTCGTCGAATTTCTCGATGATGAGGTCCTACTCCTGATGGTTTCGCCTGCGTTGAGGGTGAAAGTGTTGTAACCGGCCACACGTAGTAGCAGAGCGGTGTTCGTGGGTCCCGGGAGCAACTTCCCTCTCGGCGCTGATGCGAGTAGGAACAGTTGGAAGTTCGGTTTGAAGAGGCGGCAAATTTTTCGATGTCGCCGGCCAGCTGCAAGTGCTTTGAAGGCTTCAGGAAGTCCATGCCGATTCTTCTGGTGCGTAGGCTGCTGGTGCCACATGGGCACTTCTCACACCATATTTCATTGCTGTCTGGCAAGATACGAGCGAGACAGTTTGAAGAAGAAAAAGAAGTAGGTTTATTCCAGGCCGTATTTAAAGATATGAAGGGAAAGGTTAAGCAGACAATTTGTTCCGAGAGAAAGCGCGAGGATAAGTTCAGACATCGCACGTTTCGTGATCGGTCAAGATTACACCAACCTTCAGAGGAATTATGGATTTGCAAAGTCCCCAGGTACGTTCACGTGGATCGTTGAGCTCAGGGTGTGCCGTGGGATAAATAGGACTAGAGAGGCTGCAAAAAGTGGCGATATCATTCAACATAATTCGTCGATTCCTGGAAAATCTACACCGTGGTGTAGGACGCGACTAAGGCAGACTCGGAACGCTATATTAAACATACCGCATTCTCGGCTTTGATTGGCTGTTTACGAGGGTTACTACGCGGACGCTACGCAGGCTATGAGGCATGCCGAAGTGGTGGGCTGCAAATAAATTTTGACCACCTGCGGATAATTTCCGGGCGGTGAAATCAGGAACATGGGGGTGTTTTCGCTTTTCGCCTCCAGTAGAAAAGCGTCTTCCGCAGCGGGGGATCGAACCCGCCTCCTTGAGATCACTCCCGTGAGCGTCTCAGAGCACAACGCCTTAGTCCCTGAGCCACTGTGGAAGGTGCATTCCGGGATGTGCCAGGAGTAATGGGGTGGACGTATGAACATAAAAATATGCGCTACATGCCAAACTTTTGAATGTGCATTGGCTGCAGCTGCAATGCTTTCTTTAGTGCGTGTTGAACGTTTTAATATTGAACGCCACGACATGCGCACTGGCTGCGACATGATGCATAACGCGTGATTCGCACCAGTTTCCATGCCGCACTTGATTGCATTCCCCGCCAAAAACGCTGAGAGTTTACTCGCAGCTGTAAATATGGGGTTGGCGGCATCCAGCGGAGGCTATTAAGACAGTGATCACTTTGTGTTAACAGCTCATACATCTCAGGCGTAATATTTTTCTCAGTTTGGGAATTTGGCCATTACGTTGTTGAATCATGATTCTGTAGACGCAACGTTTAGAGTACTTGAAAATGAGAAGGGATCGTAAATCACAGTGATGCATCTCAACCATAGGTAGTTATTATGTGTGACGGCTACCACGAAACTAACTGCGGGAAGTTAGTTTGTATCGTTGCTAAGATAAGTACCCTACGTAAATCACAGTAATGCATCATAGCCATAGGTACTTGTCAGGTTTTACGGCTTCGACGAAAATAAATGGGGTGAGTGACTTTCTATCGTCACTTAGATAAGTGCCCTAATAACAAGCTAAGAATTCCCCCTTTGCGAAAGTAATTGTGGCAAATTTCAGCGTCACTTTTGACATATAATTTTCTAACAATTTTGGACACCCTTGACATTATCGTTCTGCAACTGAAAAGTTATAGTTAGTTTTTTGATTTCATAAAGAGCGAACCTCTTCTGTATAAAACGATACTTCTATATCTACTTGTTGAATCCTTGCCAACACATGGAGCTTTCCTAATGCAGGACCCCAAGGTTACCCCTATTGGTCAACTGTACTAACTGGTGATGAGAAAAGCCTCGCCCACCAAAATGCCTTCACTTGATCTCGATAAAACGGGGAAATCTTTAGGACTATCCTCAGGAGCTGCCAGTGTATACAATGTTGTAAAGCATTTGCGACATACTTATTTTAGACTTGCGCATTACCAAAAAATGTATGAAGCATTTTTTTTGTGAAAAATATTTTGCCCAGAAGCCTGTTTCCAAACCTTGTGCTGCTAGCTCGCATTTCAGGCAAACAACTTTATGCGGAAATAAGCTTGAGCTTCTAAATATTTACATTTACCATCAGAACAGTAATAGTGACCTGGTTAGAACGTGCTGCTTTCAGAAGGAATGACCATTTAGAAAGTAAAGTGCACCCTTTTGATGGCTGCTAAAGGAGAGAATAATTGCCGAGAAATTGAGGAAAACGTAGAGCCCTGTCACTCTGTGGAGATGGCAAGCGGCCAAGCAGTTCCTATAAAAGGGTTTGCAAACGGGAATTTATAAATTATTCTTATTGGCTGACCTCGCCGTTCATTGCCGGAAAGTTGCTCTTCATTCGCGGAAAATTCGCACCTACTCGACGAGGGGGAATTTCAGGGGGCGTCTGCAGCGCCTGCACGTTCTGCGCCATCGGCTTTCCGTTCTTGCGCCTATGCATGCTTCTCTGCGGCCAGACGCTCCTTCAATGACCGCTCTCCATGCAAAAAGCCAATGACGCCGTGCGTCCTATATAGAGTTAAAATTAAAACTACTAATAACGCCGCTACCTCAGTTATGAACCGATTGCGGAAA
Organism: Haemaphysalis longicornis; assembly: GCA_013339765.2. Classification (NCBI taxonomy): domain Eukaryota; kingdom Metazoa; phylum Arthropoda; class Arachnida; order Ixodida; family Ixodidae; genus Haemaphysalis; species Haemaphysalis longicornis. The sequence continues at coordinate 36,154 of JABSTR010000657.1, read as the reverse complement.
TTGTGAAAGAGGCATCGGTTGCGGTAATACATATTAAAACTATTGATAAAGGCGTCGGCGAATGTGGGGAGAGTAAACCGGCGCCTCGGGAAGCAAAATCTGAGATCAAAACCATACACTGCTTCTATCTAAAAGCTATCGTACTAAAAAATATTTTTTTTTTGAAGAAACATTCTTTGAAACACCTATATCTGGTTATGTGATGTGAGGGCGCAAGCTTTCTTAAAATTGTCAGATTTCATTGGTTTATTGTTAAAAGATCCCTTCGCGTGGCAGCGGTTGCGCAATGATTTTGCACCATTACTCGCGAACACAGCGGCTTCTTTTAAGCAATACGACGACGTGGATGACTAGCACTATAGATTGAGCAATGAAACGTAACTATGGGTCTGTCCATGCTCACCTAAAGCTTATCCATTCAAGTCTTTCGCGTGAGTGCTAGCTTCCGCGAATTTGTATTGCTGAGAAGGACCGATTTTTGTATTCACTAAATATCATTAGGTCATAATTCATTCAATAGGTGGCGTTTGGTGCATCCGGGAACGTCAGTAAATTTGGTCGTTACTTGATAAATTTGGGTAGGGTTTCTGCAGGATATAGTTACGTTAAGGGGCACGTTTCACAATTTTTTTAAATAATCTTGATAATCTGGCACCGTGCTTTCGTTTCTGTGTTGTTCGTGAAGTCGTACCTTTTTTCAAAACCTGGTGAATCGAGTTGACGGTGAAATTCCTGCCTTTTAAGGCGGAGGTAAATCTTTGGTGCGTTTCCCGTAGTATCGCCATACGCGCTATTTTTTTACTAAGTCTAATAGACACTCCTGCAAAGATCCCTCGTTTCTAATGCCGTGACTGATAGGTAGTGTAGGCTTGGTACTGCTGTGTGTTCGCGGTTTGAACGCGACAGCGGTATTTAGCTCATTTTTTTATTATCCCGTGGCTGTTAGACGTCCGCTATCAGCCGTGCGCATCAAGAGCCGGAGAAATTGCGCCATCGCTGCTAATTGGAAGCTTCGACGTAGGCAGGCACATTCGGAGGATCCCCTATATTTGGAATGGGGGCAGCACTACCGAAATTTGGAAAGAAGGACAATAATAGTACGGCAAGGTGACAGATAGATACGTGAATTCAGCAAGCGCCGCACCTGCCCAGTCAAGTTCGTTTTACGTTCTTCCTGTAATAGTATGCTCGGCAGATCGAAGCCAGCTGTGCTCGCAACTGAAGCCATTGCACGAAAGCGGCTTTTCCATCCTAACGGCCGCACGAACGTTGTGTCACATAACAAAAACAGGGAGGCACAATATTATCGTCTCGGGCTCAAAAACATAAAACGCAAGGAATATAAGAATAACGGAATAAAGTGCCTCTTTGTAAGGACTGAAAACCCCGAAATGGCCCTAATTACCGAAAGTTTTAATTTACGTCTCGAGTTTTACACGGCTCACTGCTTAAAGGTATATGGGGCAAACTTGTGACGGCATTAAACGGCAAGTAAAAACGGCACCTAAAAATAAGTAAGCGTGTCATTCCTGAGAATAAGTCTCCACGGCACAGTCCGACGAGAAGCGGCAGAGATGTTCTAAGAATAGCCAAATTGCGGAAAATCTTCAACGAATCAGGGTAAATTGTAAATCGCCTCAGCAGTATAGTAGCAAGAGTGAACTGGGCAACTATAACACTAATGCATGCACTGACTATAGGCCGGATATTCTATCTCCGGCTGTACCATAGACTTACTCTCACCGAAAAAAAACAAATAAACGCCTTAATGAGGACTGCATATACCTGCCCAACGTCTCGATGTTCACAAGCACCGATAAGCTTTTTAAATTGGGTCTTGAGAGTCCCTTTGCAGACATCAGGGAAGGTTCTCTCCGAGCGGAAAATTAGCGGCTAGAAAAATATTGGGACGGGTTATCATAGGCATGGTGGGCTCCGCTGTCTTTCTCCTCTCTTACCCGCCCTCGCCCCCCGCACCCCCCCACCCCAGGAAACTGGACGCAATAATGGACTTGTGACCAATCCAAGGACTCCTAATAAAAACTGTTTCCAACGGAACTCATTGAATCCCAGACTACAAAATTGCAGGCGAGAGGCGAAGATACCATTCCCTCGATTGAAGTACCAAAGCCATGCAAACACAGAAAACAAAGGTACTTAGGTAACAATAGTCACAGTTCACTACCTTGGACATTTTTGGGATTACATGACCCTCCCCTACATACAGCAACGGAAGAGGAGCAAATTAGAGTCATCCTCTTGGCAATTGAACTAGCAAAACTATCTATGAATAGCAGATACACTATTGCAGACTCTCACTACAGCATTTGAAACATAACTACACACGGCACACGTAAGCCTTTTGGAAAAGATACTCCCATTTACAATTAGGAATTCACATTACATGGACGCCTGGAAACGACGGTTTGGAAGGGATTGTGCCTGTTAACCATGAAGTCCGCGAACTCACATAACGTGCTCTTCGCTACCACGACTGACACAATCCCGTCCATGAAAAATATTGAGAACATTTCTTCTTTCTACGCCTAGAAACATGCTCCTTCACATACTACAAGGGGCTCTGAATGCTGAAGAATCACAAACACTTTTCAGTATAAAAACGTATCTACATATTCACAGTTCTATATGGGCAAACATGAATGCTAGGAAACACCACACGTTAACTGAAAAATGCGCTAAAGGCGGAAACCTGTGCCCTACTCTACGCAACACAACCCTGTCAAAGGGTTTTATCAGACAAGAAAAACTAGAAGATTACATCTACTACTGCTGCGGATAAATGGGAAGTAGCTTTTACCAGCTTGGCAACTCAAGATCAGCGTGTGCTGATTGAGAAGGCAGGGAACGAGATCCTGCATCCTTGGCACTGGACTTCGGTTCCCCCTTGCCCTAACTTGCACTATTTCTTACTGATCAAATGTATTGTATTTCTAACTCTCGCTAAGCGGAAATAAAACCTTCAGAGAGGCCACAAAATTAGAGAATCAGAACCTTGAACCAGTGACAGTGTCGCCTGCTGGCTGAAACTGACCATCCCAAACAGCTTCAACCTTTCACACCCACATATTAACCCACTTAAGCGTACTTGGCATCTGTTTCCTCAGCCATGGCGATTTCAAACCATTGAAGCTAGTCTTCCTGTCTTGGAGAACATTAAGTGCTTGGAAAGCCGAAATTATAAACGCCGCAACGTCGTTCCAAAACGCTCCTCCGACGTAGCAGTAACGCTATTGCGTCGTACATCTTAAGACCTAAATATAATGTCAATTCAGCATTTTTCTAAAGCGGAGTATTGTATTTACTCCTGTCTGCAAGCACGGTACTTTCGAGAACGTTTAGTTTATCTAAATATTGGCATTAGAAATAAATATTGGGATGCGAAGAGTAGGGGGCTATACCAAAGTTTTTGGAGTTGCGCGTTCGCGCTGCCACGTCACAGTAAGAATAAGAATATGCCAAGCGATGATACGAAGGCTGTAAGTAATTACAACACCAACTGAGCAGCACAGTGGCAAAAGACATCTACACCGAGTGAAGAAATCATGCTCAGTTTTTCCGCAGAGAAATACAAACCACAAAATCCAAACCAGCAAACAAGTATGTTTTTACAGCAGGCTCCGACGTATTATTCACTTCCAGGTAATACTTGTGTACATGGTGTACACCTTCCTGAACCTCAAACACTTATTTAAAAACACAGCCCATACAAATAAACAGTTGAATACTGGGAACACTCTGCCATTAGTGTAGAAATCCAACAACCTTGCAAGTTTTTTCGGAAAAAATCCTTGCATTCAAGACATACGACGTTGTTTTTTACGTGAGTCCAAGAATAAACACGTATTCCTGAACGGCTCGCTTATTTTGTAAATGTGAGCTTTTAAACTTTTCAATCTTGTTCAAGAATTTGCCGTCGTGTTTGCCGGATGCATGTAGGTGTGATATACAATGAGATTAAGGAAACCCAAGGCGCTCATTAGAGTCTTTCTGTACACGTTCCCTATCTTTGAATGGCATAATTCAAGAAATCTAATAATTATCACACCAAACATCTAAATTGTAGTGCTTACGATTATGCCATTGTAGTTCATCCAAGACGTGAAGACGTTTATCACTGCTTGAGAACAATTGCTGCGTGTTGAAAAGTACATTTCACCTCTCCGACGATTTTAGTGTAACAAGCTTGTGAATTGAACAATCTCCACTGCAGTGGTTTTTTTACAGTTACAATTACATTACCCACTATTAAACACCGTATTTCTGGTCAGAGAGAGATATACATCATGGTAAAACCTTGCCACAAATTCAATAATGCTTTTACAGATGATCAATATTTTAGTTTAAATGTAATATTGCAAGAACACGCAACAGAATTTCAGCCACTACTTTTTTGTAAAACTTGGCAGTGCATGAATGGTGAGGCTTCGGGGAAAATTAACTAGGTATGCTTGAAATGTTTATTGTTTCAGTGACGTGCGGTTATTCAGTCGCTTCTCATTGTGTTTCCTGATAAATACAAATGCTAACACCGATTTTGTTACAAACAACAACGCAGTGAGAATTTATGAGTACGTGAGGATTTATAAATGCCCTCAGGATTTATCAGAACGCAGCCTACTGCGAAGTGAAATGTTTTGTTCAAATGTTCTCGTCAAATTATTTAGGATTAGGATTACAAAAAAGGTATTTTTTTGCCTCAAAACAACGGTTATTATGGCCGCGAGGTGGGCGTGGTGTCGTCCTAGGGTTTGCTGTTTCTAGGCGATGCGGCAACGCTTCCCTTCGCCGGATCGCCTGGTCCCTGCTTTTCCAGTGCACCCCGGACTTGCTGCCCGGCCCAGAGTTGAGTGTCCTTGTTGTTACTGCGAGCGAAGTCATGGAGCTGTGGCTGATAAGTGCTTCATTGAGCTTCGTTTTGAAACCGGGCAGAGAACCCATTAAATATGCCACTCGTATGCAAAACCCTCACCGCACACTTGGCACACTCCCATCGAATAAAATTCTGGATGAAACCTGTGCGGCGTTGCCAGAGCGAGGATGGACCCGGTTAGGAGCTGCCGTAGTATAACCGCCTCCTCCCATCTCAGGAAGTGGTGGGGGTGAGGGGGGGTGGCATGACCCGTCGAGCTAGGTGGTAGGCCTTCATTAGCTCGTTGTAGCTGACGAGGCAATCTTCGTTCGCAAACCACCACACAAAGTCGGTCTTGGAGGAGTGGAGGGTACGTTCTCGCGCCTCTCAGTGAGCCATGTCGTTGTGGTTGGATGCCGTTGTTCATTCGCCCATGTGGGCCGCAAACCACTTTGCACGAACTTCTTTGCCCTGGATGCTGGCCTTGCCAATGATGGCGGCCGCCTTGGAGCAAACACGACCTTTGGCGTAGTTGCGTACGGCCATTTCGCCAGTTGCGCGGCACTCAGCTTCCGAGATGGCCAGGGTGATGATGACCTGCTTGCGTCCGTGGCGTCGGTGCACCGTATACTCGCAGTCGTTGTCTTCGTACCCGTGTAGGTCCTAACGGCCACTGCGACGTAGCATTCATGCTGTTAGTCTGACGTGTTGACGTAACGCACGTGCCCGTCTTGGCCGTGCATTTTGATGAGGGTTGTGGCCTCCGCTACATGTCTCTCCTATTACTCCCGGTTCACGTTCCTAGATATTCGGTCAACGCATATGTGCATCATCGCTTCATCATTTCTGTCGTGCTGTTGCTGGTCCAGCGTGCGGCGGTTGTAGCCAAAGTTCTCGAGGATTTGGCGCCCCGTCTTTGTCGTGAGAGACGTTCCAGATGTGCCGCCAACTGCGCATTAACGATTTCTTCCAGGGTATCATGCACTCCTAGCTGGACTAAGCGCGCCGTGGTCATGGTTTCCTTAAGGCCCAGAGCCGATTTGTAGGCCTTGCGTATGAGTGTATTGATCTTGGCCGGTTCCATGACCCTCCAGTTAAGGTACGCAGCCATGTACGCAATGTTACTGATGACGAAGGACTGGACGAGTCTCACGAGGTAGTCCTCCTTCATACCCGTTCTCGAAGAAATGCGGTTAGTAAGACGAATTGCCTCGGCCATCTTCCTGTTGAGCTTGCAAGCGTTTCGCCGTTGTTGTTCCTGCCAATGATCATAGCGAAAACCTTCAGTCTTATTATTTTGGGGATGCGTTGCGGTGTTGCGGTGACTATCATGATACGGTCGGCTTCACTTTGCGTCTTCCTGCGCCTGCATTTCGGTGCGAGCACGAGTAGTTCAGACTTGCTAGGCGAACACTGTGACAAGTGTGTGGCGCCCCCATCCCTGATATTCGTTGCCGCTAAGTTCAGTGGCCCCACCAGGCTCGGTGGGCAATCATTGTGTGTGGCTGGCGAATAAACACCGCCGAGCACGGCTGCTCGGGGTCAGTCACCGTCACCACCAGCACTCTGCATGTCGTCTCTCGGCTGGAGGGTACCCCCTGACTCTGGTGAGGAGGGAAGAAGCCCGCGGAGCGGCCGAAGCCACCGTGAACGCCGCCACCGAGAACGCCGAGACACCGCCCCCTCAAGCCAGCCGCCATTAACGCCATGCCGCTGTACGGGAGCCTCGAGCCGTTCGAGGGTGAAGGGTCCGCCTGGCCGGTCTACGAGGAACAAGTCGGCGTGTTTTTCCGGGCGAACGACACACCCGAGGCACAACAGCGCGACATCTTCCTGGCCAGCTGCGGGACCCGCGTCTTCGCTCTCCTGCTTGACCTGCTCAAGCCGGCCACGCCGCACGACAAGTCGCTGGGTGAGCTGCTCACACGCTGCGCTCACACTTCAGCCCGGCTCCGTCGACGTTAATGGAGCGTTTTCGCTTCAACAACCGGAGCCGCCGAGACGGAGAGACGCTCGGGCAGTTCGTCGCAGCGCTGCGAGGGTTGGCGAGCGGCTGCGCCTTCGGGGACCAGCTCGACTCGCTGCTCCGGGACCGTTTCGTCTGCGGCATCAACGACCCCGCCATGCAGACGCGACTCCTGGAGCTTCCCGACCCCTCGCTGGACGACGCCGTGAAGGCAGCGCTGCCGATGGAGGCTGCGGCCAAGGACGCGGGCGAGCTAGCGCGTGCGGCCGGCTCACCGTTGGCGGAGGCGGCGGTGAACAAGATGGCGACACGGCATGGCAGGTGCAGTCGCTGCAATGGTGACCCCCCCCCCCTCACAGTGCCAGTTCGCGCAAGCGGAGTGCTTTGCGTGTGGGAGGACTGGGCACATTGCTCGGGCGTGCCGAGGGGGGACGACGGCGAACGGACAGAAGCAGCAGCCGGCGTCGAGCACAGGTTCCGCGCCAGCCCACGGCCGAGGAAGTCGGCGCAAGGGTAGGCGGCGGGGGCGTGCGGACAGCAGCTTCGGGTGCAGCGGCTAGGCTTCACGTCGTGGCCGAAGACCCGCAGATTTTCGACATGTGGCACGCGGCCACAGTGCAGCCGCCGGTGCCACCATACTGGCTGACCGTCGAAGTCTGCGGGCGCCCCATCTCCATGGAGCTGGACACAGGGGCCAGTGTGTCGGTCATGGCTGGGAAAGCCTTCAAGCGCACCTTCCCTGGCGTGTCCGTCGAGGCGTCGGGCGTCATGCTGCGCAGCTACTCCGGACAGCTCGCCCAAGTCGAGGGTCAAGCCCAGGTCAGCGTTCGCCTTGGCGACAGGGAGGCCACCCTTCCCCTGTACCTGACCAAGGGGCCGTCACCAACGCTGCTGGGCCGGAACTGGATCCAGGCGTTGAGAGTGCGGCTGCCGGAGTACCAGGAAGCAGTGCATGCGGTGGAAGACGTCCCGAGCCTCCTGACCAAGTTCGAGGCCCTGTTCCAGCCCGGGGTGGGGACATTCACCGGCACGGCGGCAAGCATTCATGTGCCAGAGGGAGCACTGCCCCGCCCAGCCCGACTGCATGGACGGCGTCATCGAGCAGCTGCTGAAACGGCGGGGGGCCCGCACCACCAATGGCCAACCTGCTGCACCTTGTGGTGCTGGGTGCCGGGGGCAGCGCCCAGCAGGTGGCGCAGGCTATGCGGCAGGTGCACCCGCAGGGTTTCCGGCTCGACGACAAGGCCCAGTACGCGCTGGACTTCAGGATCATCGACGGCGACGTGGGCCTGCCGCACAACTCGTTCCGCACGGAGCCCCTGCCCCACGGCTGCCTGTGCGTGTACGCCAGCCAGCCGGGGCTGGAGTACATCCGCGAGAGCCTCGAGAAGACCCTGCTGGCCAACCTGGAGCAGGAGGACCGGCTGCCCTTCCACGGCCTGCCCCTGGTCATGGTGTTTGCGGGCCAGGGGGACTTCCTGCGCGAGGAGGGCATCAACCGGGCCAAGAGCCTGCAGTGCCCCTTCGTGGACGACGGCGGCGGCCTGGACCCCGTGCGGCTGGAGCAGGCGCTGTGCGCGCTGGTGGAGAGCATCGAGCGGCGGGCGGGCCGGCTGCACATCTACCAGGCGCTGCCCGCGGTCGCGGGGCCCCGGCCGGACCTGCGGCTGATGCTGTGCATGCTGTGCGGGGACCCGTACGCGCCCGAGCAGGTGCTGGCGCCCCTGCTGGCGCAGCCGGGCTGCCTGGCCACGGGCCCGCTGCACTGCCTCAGCCTGGACTCCTTCAAGGGGAGCCAGCTTCACCGACCGCTGCCAGCACAGCACCAGGGGCTGGTGCTACTTGCGCAACTGTGGCGCCACCTGCAAGCCGGGTGCCACCTGCAAGGCCGACAGCTGGTGCGAGTGTGACCCAGGCAGCACCTAATGCTGCCACAACGGCTTCGACACCTGTGCTCCGGCGGAGTGAGAGACAGCGGAGACCGCCGAACCGTTACTCGCCGGGGTGACAGGTGTTGTTTGGTGTTTGCGTAGGACAAACAAACTTGGGGGTGAGGGGTGTGACAAGTGTGTGGCGCCCCCTTCCGTGATATTCGTTGGCCGCTAAGTTCAGTGGTCCCACCAGGCTCGGTGGGCAACATTGTGTGTGGCTGGCGAATAAGCACCGCCGAGCACGGCTGCTCGGGTCAGTCACCGTCACCACCAGCACGCTGCATGTCGTCTCTCGGCTGGAGGGCACCCCTACCCTCTCAGGTCCACGAACGCGGAGCTAAATCGTGACAAACACATCTGGGCGGTTTTAATGAGGAGCTGCTCCAAGGCGGGACCACCGCTTGCAGTTTACTCACGATGTATGCGTCGCTTCCGCCCGTGACCCACAGCATGATGTCATTGGCGTATATGGTATGCGGGACGTCCGTTCGCGCCAACGCCTCCGCAACTCCAAATAGGACGAGGTTGAAGAGGAACGGCGAGACGACCAACTCTTGTGGCATGCATGTGCTGCTGAACACCTCCTCTTTGAGCTGTAGCTCCTCGCGTGGAATTCTACCATCTGACCCTTTAGGCAGTCCTTGATATAGTTAGAGCTGGTTTCGCCCATGTTTAACTTGGAGTCTTACGCCTAGATCGCCGAATGCTTTAACTTGTCGAAAGCCCTCTGGAGGTTCAAGTCACAAAATACCCTATTATCAGTCTGCCTTCATTGTCGATTATTTCCGTCTGAAAGGGGCACTAACACAAAAATTTTGCATTTTGTATTTTTTTTGTTTCGATAAGTAGCTAGTGACCTACTCATCACCTGTAGAAACCTCATTTGCTTCAGCTTGCGGCGGTTGTTTAATTAGAGGCATTTTCAATGCGGCCAGTCGCAGTTTCAGTTTCAGCGGGTGCCGCGAAACGATGGATTTTTTCTGAAAAAAGCTGACCGCGTGACCGTCGCAGGGATAACACAGAGCAGAGCTGCCGTAGGACTGCCGAATCCGCGCCGCCAACAGTATCTGCGAATGCCCACATGTACTGATCTCCTGAACCGCCTAATTGAAAAGCGACCGGGGACATGACAAAGGGGCTGCGAGTTCAAGTTCTGCCGCGTCTAGAGAACGACGCGCGACGCTCTAGACAGTTGGTGGCAGGACGCGCGCTGGGAGCAGCCGGCTGGTCTGCCTACAGGTCCGCCTACAGATGTGTTCGGCTTAGCACTGCGGCGGATATTCGATTGCCACTCTCGTAAGCGCAGCACATGATAATTTTTATTGCACCGCGCCATCGCATCATTAACTCCTTTCTCATATAAGCTGCCATGGTTAGAACCTGAGGCTAATTTTGTGCAGCGGTAACAAGCTATCATTCGAGCTACCTGCACCGGCCTGCGCCACTTTTGCACTGGCAAGGCAGCCTTCCCGATCGCGACCACTCGTAGTATTGGGTAAGGCCCTGTATCAATGCGTCGTCTAGGTTTTTGAGCATCTTGTTCGTAGACGAGTTCCGGCGCCAGCTGCCGAGCAGGTGCTTAGCTCGTGCAGCGCAGCTCACAACTCCGCCACCATGACGTCCCGGTCTAGCACACGTTGGGTGACCCTCCGTACGGTGGGTGGTGCACCGTGGGGGTAGTAGGTAGGCATTTATCCTCCAGCTTCTTGAGCACCGTGTCTTTACCTTGCTGCTGCGCCGCCGTGTGCATGAGCCTGGAGAGGCGGCCGCGTTGGTGCAACTGGAATTTAGCCTCATCAAGCAGGTGGCGTTGGAGGTTCCACGTTCTTACACAATGTAATTGTCTATCGGGATTGTTACACAAGTCGTTCCACTGCTGCTTGCTCAGGATTTTGCGGTGCATCTGGATGGCTTTATTTAGCTCGGCCACTTTCTTGCGCAGTTTCCCGTTCAGTGTGTTTTTTTCAGCACTCCATGATGGATCGTTTGGCCTCGATGAGGTGGGAAAGGCGGCTGTCCATGCTTACTATGCCTTTGTCGTCTCCATGGTTTTGTTGACGCACCGCACGGCTTAGCAAAGCTCAGCGGCCCATTCACTTTTGCCTCGGGTGGCCGGAATGCGTTCTGTTGGTTCTGTCGCAACTCGTCCCAATCCGGCCATTTGTGTTAGACGGTTTTACCCCAGATCTGGCCGGATATCGTGATCTCGAGTATGTAGTGGTCACCATCAAGGTCAACTCCGGTATTTCCCCATGCGATATTGCCCGGATGATCGTACTCGACAAAAGTGAGGTCTGGCGTAGTGTCTCTTGCCCCGGCGTTGCCTATCCTTGTGGCGTTGGCGGGGTCCTTGATGAGTAAGTAGTTGTACAGGGCGCTTTGCAGTGATCGTGTCTCTGACGTAGCCTCGGGCCCTGTGCGACGCGTTAAAGTTGGCACCGATCACGAGTGTGCTGCCCGTGGTCCTTGTGCTGGCCTAGAGGGCGAGCGAGGGGACTTTCTTGTGTATGTGCTTGGGGTTGCTGTAAACGTTGAGCAGGAGCAGGCTGCCCTTCCGTTGCTTGCTCGGTATGATCTCCTCAAATGATTACTTACCCTTGATGTTTCCTTGCTTGATCGTGTGTTCCACAAAGGTGAGACTCTGGTGGACACACGCCACGGCCTTGGGTGGGGCTAACGTGTGCTTTGTACCCTAGGACGGACAAAGCAGTCTTGACCGTCTCTTGGAGCAGGATCACGACTGGTTTGCTTTTATTCGTCGTTATGTGCTGTTGTATTACCGTCGTCTTGTGATCGGTTACGTTGCAACATCGTTTCCAGATCAAAAGGTCCGACCACGGCTTTACTGCTGCTGTTGAGTGGCGGCCATAATTGCGTTAATGTAAAGGGTTGCTGTTCTTGGTTGCAAAGGTGGTTCACTAACATTGGTGCATAGGTCGGTGGCGTACGATTGAGCGTAAGGTCCGCTCTATAAACTCGAAATTTGCTTCGATTTTCTTGAAAGGCGTGATGATGAGCTCGTCCAGCTTGTTGAATCTTGCGTAAAACTTGGCTTCTGGCTCGACCTCAAGCGTTGCTTCGAGATGTTCGATTTCGTTGCGAGATTTCCACGACCTGTGCGCGCGTTTCTTCGGCGCAGGCTCGGCCGCTATTTCGTCTTGGGGTTCGGTCGTTATCATTTCCTTCTCGGGCATAAGTTGCGGTCGTGGCTCGGTGACGAGCGGTGGGATTGGCGCCTGATTTGGGGATGGCGTCTGTGCGGAGATTGCGTCCGTATGGGTGGGGGGGTTTCAATATACCCAGTAACTTCCGTATCTCGGTGATTTCCTTGGTTAGGTTGTGAGCGGAGGCTTCCACACCAGTGTTTCGTTTTAGTAGCGAGTCATTTCCTGCCTTGAGACGCCCACTGCTTCGTCATTTCGCCTCGGTGGCAGCGTGTCGGCGTGCTTCTGCCCGTGCCGCTCTTTGTTACGTCAGCCCGACATACGCGATCGCATGACGGCGACCTTTTGCGGCTCAGGCTGTGCCTGGTTTTGTCGGAGCTGCTGTTTATTTGTGATGATGCACGACTCCTGGAAGGATCTCATGGTGAGCGAAGTTACTAGCTACCCAGCACCGCGCTTCCCGCCGTTACCAAGTACACGCCCAACGCCTATCACGCACCCTGTACCCACCCCCAGTTCCCGTTTAACTCGTGAGGCTGTGTGCCTCATTCGGCAGGCTCAAACCTCTTCACTCCCCTGCCATCACATTCTTCATCGCATCTATCGGTGCCCTGGCCATCTTTCCTTTATCAACTGTTCTTCCTACCCATCCATCCCTCATTCTTGTTGGGACTGCACCCCGCCCTGTCCCATACCTCGCCTCCATCACCTCCTGGGAGCTCTGGCTGTCTCCCCCGCCGACAGTAAACATCCAGGCTGCCCAGGAAGCTCTCTACAAACACGTGCACCGGATCCGCACGGGCATTCTGCAGTACTACATGGACCCGGTGAATTGAACATTTATATTAGTACTCGGACTTAGGTCCTGCGGAAAACCCCTGCCATCACATTCTTCATCGCATCTATCGGTGCCCTGACAATTTTTCCTTTATCAACTGTTGTGCCTACCCCTCCATTCCTCATTCTTATTGGGACTGCACTCCGCCTTGTCCCATTCCTCGCCTCCATCACCTCCTGGGAGCTCTGGCTGTCTCCCCCGCCGACAGTAAACATCCAGGCTGCCCAGGAAGCTCTCTACAAACACGTACACCGGATCCGCACGGGCATTCTGCAGTACTACATGGACCCGGTGAATTGAACATTTATATTATTACTTGGACTTAGGTCCTGCGGAAAATAAACGTTTGGTCTCTCTCTCTCCTGGAAGGAGTCCTTGCCTTGCTTGGGGAACGTCACCCTTCAATTCGTGGGGACGAGCTTTCCGAGAGCTGCGCTGTCGCTGATGCTGCTCGGTGGCGCGACACTCCCAATGCCCGCGTCGGTCAACGTACGGTGTCTTGAAGTTGCCCTTGTAGAATCTGTCGTCCGTTGGGTGTGCGCCTCCGCACACTTTACACTTGGGGGTACATGTGCGGTCCTCCTTGGGGGTGGTCGCTGCGCACGCTAGACACGCGCGGACGGTCGGTGTGGGGCATACGTCACGCCGCTGCTGACACACGTGTATTTTCTAGGATGAAGGCTGCATGGCATTAGGATTACTTCGTAACGAACGAAGGTCGGTACTCTGTAGCGTGGAAATGTGACGATCACCGTTGTCGTGTTTCCGATGCGCTTAGCTCCGACCGGAAGGGGGTTGCTGTTGTTCAGGATGTTCCTGTATATTTCGTCGGCACCTTCATCCGTCGCGATGCAACGTATGATGCCCTTTAAAGTGTTGTGGGGCGCCGTGCGATAAGTGCCAACTTCGTGGAGCTTGCCTAGTACTTGTATCGCTTACATTCTGGCGTATGTTGCTGCGTTTTTCTCTCGGGGAGTACTCACTACCAGAATGTTTTGCAGCACGTTGGGGCTTACACTGTCCCTGGTCCCCGCCGCACTGTCGGTACCTGCCGCCGCAAAAGCGCCATGCATCGTTGGTGGTGCCTGCTTTGAGAATGTGTAGGCCCCCCCTTGGCCTAAACACCATTTCGGTTTCCTGCGTCTGCATGGCGGGCACGCGTGCCGCAGTGATCGCCAGTGGACGGGTTCTCTTGGAGAACTTCGATTTCTCGCTCGTATCGCTGTCTAGACGGTTAGGCCCACCTTTCGAAGCGCGTTGCCGAAGTCTTGATATGTGATTGCAGGCATGCATTATGCCAGCTTTGTCGTGTTATTCTTCGGGCGAAAAATACTCATCCTGCACTTGCACGCACATTTTCGATTCCGAAGGCCCCGCTAATTCTATGCCGCTGGCGAAAAGTACGTCTCTATGTAGCGGGCGAAAACTATGGGCTAGGCCAAGAGAGCCTTGGGTTTGCCTAAATTTAGCGAATTCATGAGGCGCCAGAGTAAGTAAAGTTTGATAAATCACCGAAAAGCGCACCTTTCGTTAAAAAATCGATATCGGTCGAGCCTAATCACCGTCACGCACACATCGATAATAAGAAAACTGTAGGTTGAGCTAATTAGCACTGCGTAATTAGGTATAAAAGGCAGAGCCGATGTGAAAACGTTTGGTCACATCGCCGATATCAGCGCCCTCCATCAAAATGACATATTTTAGGAGTTTTAACCGTTACAGCATCAGCCTGCTTTGGCCAATGTGGCACGATGCGCTGCGTTGAGTTCTAACAAGTGTATATTGTGCTTAACTTCAATAAAATGTTTTATTTCGAATTTTTTTACCAATACCCTACACTACATGTTTCATTTTTTCACTACATACAAAAAATTGCTCTTGACACATTCACTCCCAAAAGACTGGCTGAGCGCCATTGTTAAACCGGTATTTAAAGGTGGCGGCAGTATGCTTTTACCAACAACAGGCCAATATGTCTTGCGTGTGTTTGCTTTAGGGTTTTTGAACACGTCATCGCAAAAAAAAAACATTATTCTCTTGGATTCAGATGGGCTGATATGTGGGCAACAGCATGGGTTCAGGCAAGGGCTTTCCACGCTATTCCAACTGGTGAAACTCTCACGATTTTACCGCTGCTGTAGAAAACAAAGAACAAGTCGAGGTAATATGCATAGGCTTTGCAAAAGCCTGCGGCAATTTCTCGCATCATAAATTGTTCTTCAAGCTCAAACAAACAGGCGTAGACGAAAATATCCTAAACTGGGTTGAAGCATACCTGACAAACGAACTGCAAGCAGTTTGTGCGAATTGATGGGTTTGAGTCTGAATCTCTTGATATTTATTCCGGTGTCCCACAAGGTCAGTTTTGAGTCTATTGCTGTTTTGGTGTATACAAACGATGTTGTTGATGTTGTTAACACTCCTGCAAAAAATAAAATGTTTGCGGAGATGGTTTAATCAGTACCCTAGTCACGTGCACGAATGACAAAAATGTAATAATGATCGCCTCCAGGATTTTTAAGCATGGTGCGATAAATTGGAAATGAAAATATATTATTCTAATACAACATTTACGCACATCACTCATAAAAAATAAAAAAAACGTTTCACCATTTACCTACAGCACTGGACCTAATTACTTACCGCAGATGTGTACATTTAAATATTTGCGAGTGCGTATGACGAGTAGCGTGAAATGGCGTGCACATGTTGAGAAATTATGCTGCGGCTCTTACTGTACACGGCGTTTCTTGCGTGCTAAATTGCCGAATGCTATGATAGACATCAAGCTGCATGCATATAAAAATTTGTGTGCCCTGTTTTAAATATGTTTGGACTGCCTGGAGCCTCCCAAAAGGATTTAATAGGTAAACTGGAACGAATTCAGAGACTTTCCTCACGATTTATAAGTTCGAAGTAGAAAAGAGCGGTTTCAGTTACCGAGATGTTAAAACTAGGCGATTTGGATCCTCTGAAAGCTAGAAGGCACAAAGAAAGCTTAAAATTATTCGTTCAGACATGACAAGGTACAAGAAAAATACATAGAGGAATTTACGTACACCCCCCGGTTAAGCTCCACGGCCGAATAAACTATGACGCCACCGTTCGCCCTTTTTGGGCTTGCGCAGACCTCTTTTGTTATTCATTTTTTCTAATGGTATAGAAGCGTGGAACAAATTGCAGCGACATATTGTTGAAAGTCCCTACGATAAGAAATTGGAATGTGCTCTTGATATTTAATTTGCGCAGTAATGAATGTGTGATTTTGTTTTTGTTTCGTCAATGTCTCTATTTGCTTTCCGTATCGTTTGCTTCTATATCTGTAATGATCGTCAACTGAGGGTTGAGAGTATAAGTATTAAAATAAAAAAATAGATAATTATTTACGTTGTTTTTGTTTTGTTTTGGTCTCATACTCACAGGAGAGGTCCTTCTCTACTCTTTTTTTGCTTCCTTCTTCTTCGTTTTTGCAATTACAACGCATCCCCTGAAACTTTAAAGGTTCATTAATAGTTCTGTAATTACATCCTAATGCCTCTTTTGTACGTGTAGAAACACTTGGCTCAAATACATGTTTCTGTGTCGAATGAAGCAACGCATTTTGTATGTACGATTTTCCTCTTGAAAACAACTGTTGACTTACAATGTTAACTTACCATCAGGAAATTCCAGGTTTATGTGACAGACAAGCCTCATTGTCTCTTTGTGTTTATTCGCTGTGCGCTGTAGGTAGAATTTGCGAACATTTTTACGTCACTCAGATTACTCCCGTCGCACATTCGCTGAAAGAGAACTTTATGCCTTAACATTAAAACAAACATTGATACGCCTAAATCACGACTGCAGGCTTTTCATTCACAAACACTGCTGCACTACGACGGCCAGTTTTTCTACCTTTGAGGCACCTCTGCGGGAAAAATGTATTTTTTGCCGAGCGAATGAAGAGAAACTCCAACTACAGGGGTAGTTCACAAATAGATGTTTGGTGGGCTTACATCGGCATTCAAAAATGAGGCATTGAAATTATCAAAAAATAAATCGCAAATATTCCGCTTATCAATTGTCACGGGTCATTTAAAGGAAAGTGCCCCTTGGTGTCATTGCCCACCATCCACGACAACGATGACGATGACGACGAATGAGTGGCTGATGTGCAGCCGACGCGAGCACAGGCGCAATAAATTTTGCCTGTGCAAAAATGGATATTTACAGGTTGTCCCAGCTATCATGCACCATTATAAAAAAAGAGTAATGGTGTTACTCGAAGAAATCCTAGTGCGTAATGTCTGTAGTACTGTGGAGAAGCGACTGTAATTTTTTCGCTAATGACAGCTAGTTAATATTTGTAACCATTATCTAACTCGATAAGCACTGTCCTAATCACTAAAGTGTCAATGAGGCACTTGTGAATGCCTACGAGGGGCACTAACTGAGATATTTTCAGCAACGAACTAATTGCGTACTCATTTGTTCTGACTGGTAAAGAAAACCCGCGAAATACGAACAATACCACGTTACAGCGCTACCGCACGCATCGTAAAGCAAAGCCCTCAACAAGGCTCCCTCTGAGTTAGCCAGAATGAAATAAACAAAAATAAGCAAGAAGAATTGCGTCCTAGTTTGTGCCTTATGTGCCACATGCGTCCAGCAAAATTTTGTTCTGCTGCTCCTTCAATGCATGCCATTATCAAGGTGATGCGCCGGTCTCTTCGCGTCGCGTGGGCCCTGCTTTACGATGCACACAGGAGCGCCTTCACGCTGTATTTTTCATATTTCCCAGGTTTTCTCCATCAGACAGAATAAATGAGTACGCAATTAGTTCATCGCTGAAACTACCGCAGTTAGATGCCTCTCGTGGGTACTTACAAGTGCCTCACTGACACTTTAGTGATTAGGAAAGTAATTCTCGAGTTAGATAAATAATTACAATTAATGAATTCCACTGATTAACGAAAAAATTACCGTCCGCCTATTCACAGTACTATAAATATTATGCACTAGGTTTTCTTCGAGTAACTCCATTGCTCTTTTTCAAATCTTGGCGCCGGATAGCTGGGACACCCTGTATAATTGTATTCTAGCTTTTCTTTCTGCTTGAATTGCTCAAGGGTATTGCTGCGTGTTTAGAGAACAACGTTACGGTATGTGCCCCCGGGCAACGTTTTTATTTTTCTCTCTCTTAGTAGGCCACTGGCCCCTCCGCGAAGGAATGCTAATCCCGAAACTTCTAGGGCGCGTTATTCACCTGATCTGTATTTAAAAGCCAACTCAGAAAGCACGAGCGCATTTGCGTTCGCACAGACTCCCGGGACCCAGCTCAGTCTCCATCGCGGGAAGAAAATAAGCTGCGTGTTTTAGATGCGACCGCATCTCATTCACCCGCCTTGTCCCTGCATCAGGCGTCGTCGTCGTCGGCGTCCGCCCCTCCCCCATTTTCCTCGCCGCGCCAGCTGCGCTCTCCGCCACTCACTGCCTCTCCTCTCCGATAGCGAACATTCTCTCGCCAGGGGCATTGGATTGGTTTCGATTGGCTTGGCTTGGCTTGGCTTGGCTTGAATTGGATTTGGATTCGATTAAAGTAGATTGTATTGTATTGTGTTGCGTCATAGCCGCGGCAGAGGCACTGGCGCCGGCGCGTCCCCTCACCGTTATGCGCGCTATAAAACGCGGTGCCTGCGCGGCTCCGCTCAATCGTTCTAACGCCGTTCCTCCGCTTTCCAACGCTGCAACGTGAACCCCCTATGCGTCGCATCTACACAGGGGTTCCCGCGAGGGGATGTGGGAGTTTTTTTGTTACGATATGTGCCCCCGGGCAAGTTTTGATTTTCCGCTGCACCGCCGTGCGGTGTAGCGGTGGCGTAGGGGTAGAGAGTAGAGGTATAGCATCCGCCTCGCGTGTAGAAAGACGAGTGTGGACTAATGGGCGAGTTGGTATTTCGAGATTGTTGTATTACAGCGCACTACAAACAGGAGACAAGGAAGGACGCAGACACAGCGCTGTGTCTGCGTCCTTCCCTGTGTCCTGTTTGTAGTGCGCTGTAATACAAAGAATGTAGAAAGACCGTGGTTCAAATCCCGGTGCCGGACAGTTCGGCCGCCCCTCCCCCCGCCCCCCCCCCAAAAAAAAGAAACCGCGCAATTATGGACTTGCAGTTGGGGCTTGGGGTGCGACCTGACCCCGGCGACCATTGCCGCTAACGCACTACCTCACCAGAGCAGGATTGGCCACCTGGTGTAGTAACGGCCGCAACCTCCCATGAATACGCCAATTAACCCACGGCCCTCAGTCTCCAGTGGCTGCGAATCAACTGACCACAGCGGCGGTCAGACCTGTGACGCAGCAGGGGGTGCTAAGAAAACCTGGACCCGGACAAGCCACCATTGGAATCTGAACCTGGCAACGTTTAACATGAGAACCTTATCTAGTGAAGCGAGCCTAGATGTGTTGTTCGAGGGATTAAAGGGCATCAAATGGGATGTCATAGGGCTTAGCGAGGTTAGGAGAACAGGTGAATACATACACGCAAGATGCAGTCTTGCGCAGAAACTAGAGCGCCTCAGCCCAGGACCAATGACCTTGAAAGTACTTCTTGGTCCATGGCAATCTCCACCAGCTCAACGCAAAGTACTGGAGGCGTTGTTCGACTATCTGGACGAGATTGGCGTCACTGCAGTGATTTAGAGTTTAGAAGAAAGACTTTTTAATCTCACTACTCACAAACTGAGTGTAATTTTCTTGTTATTTTTCTGTATTCTTTTATTTCTTCTCTTTCTTCCTCTTCCTTCTGCCCTGTAATCTATGGGGCCTTTTCTTTCCCCCTCCCCCTTCCCCCGCCGTGTAGCATGTCGGTGTCGCAATTCCGGCAAACATCTCGGACTTCTTTTCTAATAAAGAGCCTTCTCTATCTCTCTCTGAAGCCTTTGCGGTGCTGAAAAATAGAAATGTTCTATGTTACCGTGGTCTAGAAGACAGAAGAAAACTGGGCGCAGGATTTCTAGTCAATAAAAGCATAGCTGGCAACATAGAAGAATACTATAGCATTAACGAAAGGGCAGCAGATCTTGTAATTAGGCTCATTAAGAGGTACAAGCTCAAGGTGGTACAGGGCTATGCCCCCAATCCAGCCATGACGACCAAGTAGTGGAACGCTTCTATGAAGATGTGGAATCGGCAATGGCTAAAGTAAAAAACACAGTATACCGTAGTTATGGGAGATTTCAATGCTAAAGTAGGCAAGCATCAGGCCAGAGACAAGGCTGTTGGGAACTATGGTCTGGGTGTAGAAATAGCAGGGGGGACCTGCTAGTTGAGTTTGCAGAAAGGAACAACCTACGCGTAATGAATACCTTCTTCTGTAAACGGGAGAGCCGGAAGTGGACGTACAGGAGCCCGAATAGAGGTCATAAAAATGAAAGAGACTTCATATTATGTGATAACGCTGGGGTCGTGAAGGATGTGGAAGTGATCGGAAGGGTAAGGTGTAGTGACCATCGTATGGTAAGATCTCGAATGAAGCTAGATTTGAGGAGGGATCGTAAGAAGCTAGTATGAAAGAAGCCGATTAATGAGCTAACAGTAAGGCGGAAAGACGTATTCAGGATCGCGCTGCAGAACCGATACTCAGCTCTTACCGAGGTAGCCGAGCTTACGACATAGGTAGCCAGCGACAACCTTACACGCAGTGTCACGGAGTGTGCAGTAGAAGTCGGGGGCACTATGGCTAGACAGGATACTGGTAAACATTCCCAAGAGACGAAAGATCTAATTAGGAAACGACATACCATGACAATCTCCACCCCAGCTGACAGAATAGAACTAGCGGAGCTTTCGATGTTAATAAGTGTAAGACGGCTGATATACGGAAGTATAATATGGAGAGGATATAATACCCTGTAAAGAACGGAGGTAGCCTGAAAGCAGTAAAGAGGCGTCTTGGCGTGGGGAAAAATCAGATGTATGCACTTTAAGACAAGCAAGGCAATGTCATCATAAATAGGGATAACATAGTCACAGTAGCCGAGTACTTCTATAGGGATCTGTACAGTAGCCGGGACATCCAGCATAACACAGAACGAGAAAGTAGTCCAGAAGAGATAGACATCCCACCAGTAACGACCGAAGAAGTAAAGAAGGTTTTGAAAGAAATGAAAGGGGGCGAAGCACCTGGTGAGGATCAGATAACAGCAGACCTCTTGAAGGATAGCGGAGAAATTGTACTTAAAAAACTGGCAAACCTGCATACACAATGGCTAATTACCGCAAGCGTACCGGAATCTTGGAAGAACGCGAATGCCATCCTAATCCATAAGAAAGGTGGAATGAAGGACCTGAAAAATTACAGGCTAATCAGCTTACTCACAGTCGTTTACAAGGTACTTGCCAAGGTAATCGCTAACATAATTCTGCAACCTTAGATTTCTGTCTACCTAAAGAACAAGCAGGGTTCCGTAAAGTTTATTCAACAATGGACCATATTCACACAATTAATCAGGTGATAGAGAAGCGCGCTGAGTATACTGATCCCCTATATGTAGCCTTCATAGATTATGAGAAAGCATTTGACTCAGTCGAAACCCTAGCAGTTATTCAGGCATTACAGAACCAGGGGGCAGATGAGCATTATGTAAAAATACTAGAGAATATCTACAATGGATCCAAACCCACCATCATCCTCCATAAGGAGACCAGTAAAATACCTATAAAGAAGGGCGTCAGACAAGGAGACACAATCTCTCCAATGTTATTCACAACATGTTTACAAGAAGTATTCCGAACGTTGGATTGGGAACACGTGGGAGTAAGGGTTAAGGGAGAATACCTCAGTAACCTCAGATTTGCTGATGACGTTGCCTTGCTAAGTAACTCAGGGGACGAATTGCAAAGCATTGCTTTCCACACTAGACGAACGGAGTAGAACCGTGGACCTGAAAATTAATATGCAGAAAACTAAAGTGATGATCAATAACCTCGGGAAAGCACAACAGTTTGGGATAGGGGGGAGGTAATGGAAGTGGTAAAAGAATATATCTACTTAAGCCAAGTTGTGACCCCGGATCCCAACTATGAGGCAGAGATAATTAGAAGGATCAGAATGGGGTGGAGTGCATACGGCAGACATTCTCAGATAATGAATAGCAGCCTACCATTGTCCCTGAAGAAGAAAGTGTATGACAGCAGCTTCATCTTACCGGTACTCACCTACGGGGCAGAAACTTGGAGGCTCACTAAGAGGGTTCAGCTTAAATTGAGAACGGCTCAGAATGCAATGGAACGGAAAATGATAGGTGTAACATTACGGGACAAGAAGAGAGCGGAGTGGGTCAGAGAACAAACGAGGGTTAAGGACATACTAGTAGAAATTTACGAAAAAAAATGGACGTGGGCAGGGCATGTAATGCGCAGGCAAGATAACCGTTGGTCATTAAGGGTAACAGAGTGGATCCCTAGAGAAGGCAAGCATAGCTGGAGGCGGCAGAAAGTTAGATGGGCGGATGAGACCAAGAAGTTTGCAGGGATAACTTGGTCACAGTTGGCACAGGACCGGGGTAATTGGAGAATAATGGGAGAGGCCTTTGCCCTGCACTGGGCATAGATAGGCTGGTGATGATGATGATGAAGAAGAATTCATGGGTAATTCGGGTGTTAATTACAACGGAGTTTCATTTTACGGCCTCGTTCTTTCCATAAATAAATTAGTACTTTGAGTTCAGCAATTTACTTAGCCCTGTCCAATCCCCCCTTGTGGGTACGTTCCAAAAACGCTGAGGGTATCATCATCACCATTATCATCATCATCCCTGTCATCGCCGCTTGTACGTAATGTGAATAGATTATCCATCAGTTGCCATAGTCTATATCACCTGTCCCCTACCGCGATTTAAAATTCTGGTGGGGGTGCTAGTTATCGATCCTCATCATGACCGAAGGTTCACCTGGCATCGGCTCCTGAAGCGGACACACCAAGGCTCTTGGATCACATCGGTCCGCCATAGCACCGCTGAGCCAGGGACGTGATGATCACCAGCCCTCTTTCCCTAGCCACTGGCCTGCCGAGACCTGCCGTCGTGACCAGCCGTGACCCAATAAGCATATGCCGATCCCCTGCCCTGTTCTTCGGGGGGACTCTCAAGGCGTTGGGACACCGCCTGGTTGCATCGGCCGGCATCGCGGTTTTGGGGATTCTGCTCAACAAACTCTCCATCGTCATCTCTAGTGGCAAGAACTTTTCGAGCCTTATTCTCCTCTCACTCATTCTCATTTTAAGCCCACTTATCAATTGACTGCGGTCTCGACTGGGAAGGTCTCGTCCTCGACTGGGTGGTTATGTCGCCGGACATGGGGGAACAATGCCTCATGGGGTCAATGCCCACCATCCACGACAACGATAACGGCGACGACAATGAAGAAGCGGCTGGTGTGCAGCCTACGCATGCTCGCTCATCGCTGCTTGTGCATAATGTAAATAAATTATCCATCATCTGTCATGGTTTCACCCACTTGTGTTCTGCCATGAAGTAACATTATTATCCCGTTGATGCATTGTCCTAAACATTTTTTGGTGAACCCAATTTTATAGAACGGCGAATATCCCTTACCTGGGAAAGGCAAGTGAATTTCTGAAATGAGACCTCATGATTGGCACACTACTCAATAATGAAAGATGCCGCACCGCCAAGAAATGAAGAGAAAGATCGTGTGGCCGACTTCAACTTTAAATGCTTTAGTTGGAGGATTCGGGTCCATTTCGCTCCATTGGAAAACAACACCCTATGGCGTGCTGCTTGCGTGGGGAGGAAAGGGTTATAACCAGATTATATTTGGCTAAATATTAAGCAGATATTTTCAAATGAACGCTAAGAAAGAAAGAATAACAACTTGAATGCGCTCATCAATCTGCAATTATTGTGGACATAAAGCTTCCTTGAAAAGTTTCTGAGAAAAACGATGCGTTTCACACTTGAATGAAGCTATGTAGCGAAAGGCCACACTATAAACACAAAGTCCTTCGCATTGTTGTTATGATGGTAAGCTTCAGCTGCTCAACTTTTTAAATTTATTGTCTTACATGGTTCCATTGCGTGGGCCCTGTTGCTTGCGCATGGACTCTACAGTGACCTCCAGCCAACTCAAGCGCTGAATATACCCGTCTACTAGTAGTGCCCCCATTATTGGATGAAAGGATCTAATAACACTTAATGTATGTCAACTGCAAAATGATTCAACCGTAGTACTTGATGTCTTCCTACTGTAATCTCTCGAATATGGGAAGATATATAGCAGGTCATGAGGACAATAGCTCAGTTTTTAAAGCTGATAGTAGAGCCCTGAAGCAGCTCTGATAAATAAAATACCTATTTGGTGTACGCTTTGCAAGTACAATGGTACTATTGCGGAAAACTTGAATGTCAAGGTTTTTTATCCGCTAGGCTCCTGTTTGTTCCACTTTTTCTGACGATAGTGCAATACTATACCGGTAACAAAATGAAATAAAAAAATCTGGTAAAACTTTACCAAGCACAAATTAGAAATTGTGCCATCCTATTGTTAGCTCCAAAAAATTTAGAACCTTCCTTCGGTGTTGTGACAGTTTGTATATTACCGACATTAAGGTTGGATGAATTTAAAAGAGCTAAGGAGTATTTCTCGTGCTTAGCGGTGAAGTAAAAGTTTCTTGCGATATCTTTTATTTAAATTAGGACCACTGGAATTATAAACAAAATAAAAATTTGAACTTAGCTTTGTTGGAAAGATGTTTCCGTTTCCTAATTGGTCATTAAGCACATGGCACTGCTCTAAATACAAAAAATGCAGGCAGTTGTGTTCTTCCTGCCGGAAGTCATTTCGCTAGAAAGGCAAGTACATGAGTTTCTTTTAATAACCGAACAAGCTATTATTTCATTTAGTCAGTCCCGAGCATACTTGGCCCACCGGATTTATATTAAGGTTTTCCATCACGTTGACGCCTCCGCATGGATTACCTTATTTTACGTATAAAGCAAAAATACGTATCCAGGTGCAGGCACAGTGAAAGCCGGTTATACCAAACTGTAATATGCGCAGCGATTTGTTCGATATATCCAATAATTTGATTTAGCCGAAATCTGTCTATAACGAATTTTTTTGTTACAAGTTCCAAACGTGGCACCTGCCCCACCTGCCACTCCCACATAACGAAAAGAACACATGAAGTATGCCATTTACTTACACAAAACAATCCATCTATTGCATGCAATAAACTACTGCCCGCCTTCACTGCCTACTTCCCAAGAAAGAAGTATTTTGTTGTCACTTTCGTTTTGGCGGCAAGAACTAGCACCGCATTCTCTACACGAGACATCGTTTGCGCCAGTTCAAGGCCGTGTTCTTCAATATCGAAGGAATATTGGCGGAGAACACCGACTGGCAAAAGCGCTTCATAAAGCGTCAGACGGCTTTACGTTGTGACATCCTCAATCTCTTCAGTGCTTTCAGCAGCACCAGCTGCCATGACATCAGCGACGGTGTGTGCGCTCGAGGGGCTCACAGTGACGGCAACATCGTCGTCAACACTCGGGAAATCCTCTGAGGACACTCCTTTCGGGAGCTCTTCGCGCAGTTCGCCGATGATGCCGTCTTGGTCCGGACTCGCTGGCTGGATGGACTCCGTCGTGAATGCCGTACGTCGGAAAGAGTTACGGAAGTGTCGGGCGTCACGTAGGTCCATGCAAGGCTCAACCTCTCAATCGTGGCCAATCAGCATCTCAATCGCCGCTCCGAGACCACGCATTTCGGTGGCAATTGTAGGCGCGCCGAGTTCGATATATCCGATGTGAACTTCGTTATAAGGAATACGCTTCGCATGCATTTTCGTAACAGATTTGCTTTTGTTCTATATATAGCGTAATTCGCCCTATCCGGGTTCGTTATAATCGGGTTTGACTTTATACTTTAACTATACAGGTGCAGGTATGGAGGTCTACTTCGTGGTGTCACATTAGGGTTTTCCTTGGCTACCATTTCTGAAAGAATCATGATATTCCAAGAAAAAAGACAAACTCGCTTAGGTAAACTGGAATAGTTTTCCAAGCGCGCTTCAGAGACAAATTTTTATGGAGGAATATTAAGCAACTTTATTGAATCCTCCTAAAACGTAATATTGTTGATAAATAAATAATCTGAGAGGAACAAATACCGAACTACACTTTTATATATTTATCACCTGTTAATACATTGTTTATATGATACGTGGAAGTCTTATCTAGGTGCCCCGACAGCGAGGACCACGTAACGGCCTGCGTTTCTACAAAATTTCGTAAGTAGCGAAATTAACTCAGTTAATGGGTATAAGGGTGAACGGTGATAATTGTCGACCAGAATTTCGAAAAACCAAAAAAAAAGTGAAGAAATTAGGTGTTTTTCAGAACAATATGACTAAATCAAAGGTATGCATCAAATACCTAAATCAAAAACCAATGACTCAACAAAGACCCCGCAAAAGAGCGATCGAAATAGGATTCATGATTACACAAATGAGAAAACTGCGTAACTCCCTGAGTTTCCACAAAATGGCAATCGTATCTGAAATACCACTTTCAGCAACATCTCACAGTGTCAATAATACCCATGCTATACATCACTCTCCAAACACCGCCAGATAAAGAAAAAAACTCAAGAAGAGATAAATCAAAAATGCGAACAAAAAATAGCGAGAATGAACAAACGATGCAACGACCAGCATTTTCCCGAAATTTAAGTGGCATCGAAAGAAATAAAATATTATAAGGGCATAATGAAGATAATTCTAGAAAAAAATATTGAAAATCAAAATATTCACAGAAACAGAAAAACAAATTTTGTACAAAAATAATTTCACGAAAGCAAAAATATGCATCACAAACACCTTCAAAATTTAAGAACAAAGTTGAAAAGCCCGCAAAATAACGTCCGCAATAGAATAAAAGTACCGAAAGCCGAGCAACCCTGCCTTACGCCTTGCATCTGCGGAAAAATACATAATTGGCGAAATAAAGACACTTCATCGCTATGAAGGTATATATTTACATCTGTGGGTGAGCTAAACAAACGAGAGCCTAAAAAATAATAAAATCACCCAACGACTGTGGCTACTCGTAGCTAATGTGGCTCTAAAGAACTAACATTCTAGAAAAGCGGAATAAGGATTCTACGGACAAGTAGGCAATTCTTTGAATTTCTGTATATTTTGCTAGAAACCAACAAATAATCGTTAACTTGGAAATGTTATGCTGGAGTAACAAAATACAATTTGCTTGAAACGGTACCCGAATATGGTTACCATTTTTTTCGAAAATAAGTAAGCGATTTGTCAAGTGTTCCTGTAAATTATTGTTGAATGGAAGCGTGTGCATAGGGAGTAGGCGGAATTAGCAGGAACTATGTGACTTCGTGAAAACAGCCGTAAAGCTGCAAAACATCTGATAAAATTCTTCGTTATCCTGTCTTTTTTGGAAGCTAAATAATGCCAGACGTTCCAATCCTCATTTGTTTTGGAGTTTCTTGATTTCCAAGAAGACACCACAGGTATCATTAGTGACTGTTTATGAATAAGCGACAACAGGGGATACAGCAACTTATATTTATTTGGCGTTGCGAGTATATATAAACCTCGGGTCAGTGAAGACGCTTAACATGGTAAAGCGTCGCTTACTTCTTCCTTCAAACGAAAAAAATGCACTGCCTTCAATAAGCTGTTTCGTGGTGCCTGATCAGTACGGTATACATGTCTGCCATTCCCTTTGACCAACTTCAAACCGTAAGGAATATTTTTCTGTATTTGCAACCCTTCACAAAGGTGGCATTGAAAGCCATAGCAAGTTTAGTATTTTAGTGATACCTCACTTCAAGTAGTCTCTTGCGCCACCCAGCAAAGTGATGCTTTCAAAACGAAAAAAAAAATCGGCATTTCGAACACACATTTTGCAGTGTATGCTTTTATGAAGTATTTTCTTAAGGTCGCTAGCAGCCACTAGACATTGTACGAGTGCTGTGCATATAACAAGAAGAAGCGATTATCAACATTTTTAATTCAGAGGTGCATGACGAAATACATGCCGTTGGGTAGCAGTTTTGTATAAGCACAACGTTTTTCGAGGATCTGAATATTTCTAGTTGTAACTACAAAAATATATGTCTTCCATTTATTGGCCCGTTCAATATGAAGAAAACTGGCTTAATGGTGAAGGGGAAAGGGAAATATACGCTGCGATAATATCAATGCCACATGGAAAATATAACCTCCTAAAAGTGTATCCTTTGGACGTTACAAATATTTCCTATTCAGGCGAAATACTTTTTTCACGTAATCAAGAGGACGGTAACTTCGTAGCTGCTTCAGTACTAGAATCAGCACTTCTGAATTGACAGGTTCTTCGCATTATAGTTGAAGACGTGCATTTCCTTTAAATTCTTGGTAGGGTTTGTAGGGTGTGGTGAATTCTCGTTCTGATATTTCCCATTTATATAAAGGTTGGGAATAAAAACG
Source organism: Haemaphysalis longicornis (assembly GCA_013339765.2). NCBI lineage: Eukaryota > Metazoa > Arthropoda > Arachnida > Ixodida > Ixodidae > Haemaphysalis > Haemaphysalis longicornis. The sequence goes on along the minus strand of JABSTR010000657.1, from coordinate 7,885 downwards.
CGTTGTTATACCACAGTAAGGTGCCCAGAATAAGAATACAAATATTAGAAATTTTTAACCGTGCAACGACATATGGTTTGTCAACTTTACAAATGCTAGAAGATTTTAAACTTGTTATTCACTTTTTGAGTGCGAAGAGAGGATAACAGACTTCGCAAAATGTTGCTGAATTGCTTTTATAAACAGTTTGAACTGCTTTTTCACATGGAAGCAATCCGAATCTTTGAAGCTTTTCAAAGATAGAATTCACAATAGATATTTCTGGAAGGGCTACAACACCGCGCTCTTCTTTTCTCATATTAACGCCGTGATACTAGGCGATTGCACGTAGTCGGAAGTCACTTGCAATCTGACATAGGCCCACACTATAAGTTGTTCAGCTACGTAATGAAAGTAATAACGGCACAGCTCAAGCCATACCCGGCCCGCTGAGCACAAAATCTGGTTTTTGGCGTTCGCAACAGCAAACAACACCCTGCGAAGCGTTCCTGTGCAGTCCTGCCTAGGCCAATAGCTTACCCGTATGACGATAATATACACGCGCGGGAAAAAGATAAAAGGCGTGCGCTGACATTTAGCGCAGCCGTTATCCCGACACATCCACGAAGCACCGAGCGCGAGGAAATGAACGCCCCTCGTTTCTGAAACGTCACTTCTGCTTAACAACGTGACACAAACGATCCATAGTACAAGCTGCTAAATAACCTGAGCTATAGAAAACTCGCCACTTATGGTGGCGTGTATTTCAAGGGCCCTTCGGAAGCACTCAGTCCTCGGAGTCGTTGCGCAGAGCGAGCTCAAACTCTGCAGTAGTGAAAGGCGTCTTCCCCGTCGGTCCACCGCAGAGTGAAATAAGAGAATAACGGCGACAAAGGAGCAAATAAACAAAGCAAAAATTCACCATATTCTTACGGTGACAGTAACGAGCAGCAGCGAAACGTCGTAGAAGACTGATCAAAGCAAATAATGAGCGTCACTGGGGATCGCAAAGCAGTGTTTTCCTATCGCCAAGATACCAGTACCTTCGACAACGCAAGGTGGTATTAAGCAAGGCTTCTCAACTTGATTGCCCTTGCTTTCACCTTCACGAAGCAGAGGAAGTGCAGAAGTGTCCTCAAACTTTCCCTTTAATAAATATATTTGCTATGCAGAAGAATATGCCCAATTATGTAACTGGAGTATGACTTTGCACACATTTAGAATATTGTTTTTAATTCGAACTGAAGTTCAACGTAAGGGGAAATGATAAAACGCGATACCTAATACAATAAATTTGCTCCGTGCTCTCCACTGTGGTGTTTCATAAATTACCGCGTAACCACATCTGTACAGAATCGTTTTAACTACAATTTTAATGTTTACTTGCTCTGTGCGATTGTGCTTCGAAAAAATACCACCGTTTGCGGCCTCTGGGGAGTATTTCACGTCTTAAAACCATAAAGGCACGATATATTGAAATTCGATTATAATAAATGACACATTTTCTCCTGAAAACAAAATCATTGGTAGATTGGTTCAATTCGATTATATAAACCGCAAAACAAAATGCCATGACATATAAAAGTGACCTGAAAAAGAAGTGCCTGTTTGCGTGTCACAAACCACCTAAAAGTGTTACCATAAATTTGAAGCTAGCACATTTAAAGCAGTATGTCGAAAAAAATTTCGCAGGGAGCACACGTTGTCCACGTTGTCAGGAAAAAAATAGCAGTACAGAAACAATTGCCTTTTTGTATGTTATAAAATTTTTTTTAGTTTAGTTCAATTGATTGATATATCTTTTGATGTGTTATTTCCTCTTTGGTCTTTAAATGTTTATTTAGAGACCATTTATTTATTTAAGGAACCATACAAAGACCTTATGTTAATTTAAAGATTTTCAATCGTGTAACCTTCAAGCCCACGTAAAACCGGTATCTTTTTGCCAAAAACAATTCAGATTCTACCAATCTTGTGCGACTTAAAAAATCTCCGAAGCCAAATGATGTTGGTCTCCAGATTGCCTATAAACTGGAAGAAAATGCTTTTTGCGGAGTATCGAACTGTCAGGGTTTAATGAAAAATCTATCGCAGCCCTCGTGTAAACATCGCGAGAAAACATGAAATGTAATCGTAGTGCGTGTACGGCTAATTTAATTATAAAGGCATTTTATGGCGAATTTTTTATTTGCGGTTCATTTTACGGGGCTCAAGAATTCTTTGTTATTGGTAACGTATTTATCAGAAGCCCACTAACCCGTTGTAAACAGCACGAAGGTAAAGTTTATTGCTTATTTGGGGAGCTGCCGGTAAGAAAGTGTGACAGAAGGCCACTTTTTAGCCCAAATTTAAATAAGCGCATGAGTTGTGTTGATTACACAACACGTACACAAATGAACTCTTACAACCTCCTAGTATAGCCTCATGTGAGAATACACAATTACACAAGTTGAACCAACCTTTCAAGAAAACTATAGCACCTTAAAAGGACCTCCAGCACTGCATGCTTCGAAAAAGTTCATATTTTCATGCATTATACGTTAAACAGTGCCTAGCGGTTGGTTTATTTTTTGACGAGTGCTTTTAATTTCCCCAGCACCTGTCATGCGATCACTTAAGATTTTTGTTTTGCCAAAACTCCAACAATAAAAGCCGATTGATACGTCTTCTTTAATTGTGTATAAAACAGAAAACATTTAAATGTCCAGTTGGCGGCTTTCGCACCAAAAATATTTCAGCAGTTCGAAACAGTTGTGACATTTTAATAAAATAAATACTTGTACAATATTCGTTGCCGAGTAGTTAGTGGCAATCCCAGCCTACCAACGTTATAGTATACTTTTGTTGAAAACTCATTGAAAACAAAAAAAACAATAACCCAAACATTTTCCGTTACTGGAAAGCGGAAAAGAATACAGCTCCTTGGTGTAACTTCAACGGGTATAAATAAAATGTATTACCAAGCCCTTCAGTCACAGCTGGGTTAAAATAAGAACTTTGTTATTTTTTGGCTTACCATCACCCGACCTAGACCGGGTGTTCTAGAGAAAAAAATTCCTTGGCGCGTCTGCTTACGTGCTTAGAAGACGAAAGGCTGGAGATACACGTTAACAACTTCACTTCTACATTGTATTGCGCCTCTTGCTTCAGTTTCGTTGCGGCGTGGCGCGACTTACTTGGACCGGCTTCTTTTCTTCGACGCAGTTGTCATCGCATTCACGTGTCACCCGGCTCGCACTGTTGTAGGATTTCTACCATGTCGCTTTATAGTTACAAGCTTTTTGGCAAGCCGCCAAATAAGCCCGCGAAACTCCTGAGTACTGGCGAGTCGTAATTAGGTAGGTGCAACAACAACAAAAAAAAAACACAACGTCTGCAGTTATTTCGCGGGCAACGTGCTGCGATAGCACAGTCTAGCGCATCGGGCTGCTACATGCTGGTGACATCCTAGGAGTTCTGAGTTGTGTAAAAGCCAGGCACATCCTGTCCGTACCCAACGCAAACTACTGGTTCCATTTCAACCCTCTTTCTATTCGTTTAACAGCTCATAAAGAAATGCGAAGTTCGGCTTCAGTACCTGTAGGAGCATAATTTTGGAATTTCGGAGAGTTATATTTTTTTATACAATTTATTTACAAGATACATGCATCGTCAAGAAGGGTTTTTGTACGGGAGGCATGCCCTACGCAGAGAACACATGAGAAAATACATTAATACATAGATTTACACTTTTTTCAAGAGCACTAATTCGTGTTGATTTAAAAAACAGACACAACACTGGTCCCAAAAGGAAGAAAAAGAGATCGTTGTTAAGAGGTTCTAACGAATTCCCCTGGCAGGAAATTCCAATCATGTATTGCTCTTGGAAAAAAGCATTGGCAAAACGTTTTGATCTGTGTGAATATTGTAATGCTTTCTCGGAGTCATCATAACGCCGCGATGTGTAGTTTCATTAAAGGAGGTGAGGTACTATTTTGTTTCGATATCGGCTTTGTTGCAATAAATGTACAGGAAACGTTTTGACCCTAACTTTTAACGCCCTGACTGGAGGGGTTCCGGTTCAAGGTAGCCCTAATCACCGACATGTTAGAAAAAGCGTCCTAGTTACTAGGAACAGAACGCGCTGCCTGGTTTTCCGGCTTTTCAAATCTTGATATCAAATATTATGGGCCGTTTCCTTGGTTACATCCAGAAAAGACATCTTGAACCTTTAGCTCATCATAAACTGGTCTTGTTTTAGAGCCATGCAGGATTTCGTTTCCTGTAATTTCAACAATTGCTTCCGTGTTTCGCAACTCGACCGGAAAAGTGTTTAAAAACCACCATGCGCTTCCATTTATAGTACAATGCACTAAAGAAATCGTTAGTTTTCCTCGGTAGTCATTAAATTGTATGATTACAGGTAATGGCTTGTCATTTGCGTTTTTTACCAAACCTATTGCATTTTGAATGCTCGTTACAATTTTTTCTAGTTGTGGAGAACTTGATATTCTTAACATTGCAGGCCAAAGTGCTCCCGTCATTCCATTTCCTCTCACAGCTGTTTATACAATCAACTAAACCTGGAGATCTTTTTATGATATTTACTAGCGCCCAATACGACCTATCAAGGCCAGCAATCTTACCTATCTTGGATAGGATTGCCACTACCTGGAGCTACTGTGGGGACCTGGGTTAAAAGCACACATGTGTTTTTTTGTATTTAGTATTTAAAGCGATGGCCATATCTTGGCCGGAAAACGACAGTTCGTCGTAGACCGGTGCACTTAAGACATTCGCGTAATTTATTTCAAGTAGCGTTAGGCCGTGACGGTTGCACGCCCATGGGGGGACTCGTCTGGTCGGTATTGAAATGGTCCTCGTTGGCTGCCTAGACCTCCTCCATCATGCTACGCTGGACTGAGAGGTAGGTACTAAATGGCTAGCTCTTCAACTGCTCGTAGACTGGGTGAGGCACGGCCACTGGATGGCATCGTCAAGTGGCCCTGGGTGATGATTGAGGAAATTGGAGGTGTGTCTGACACGGTCGCACCGTGTGGTACAGAGTGCTGTTTTCGGGGCAGAAATACAGGTACCTAAGAATAGAGCAAGGAACATGACACGGAATATGGCGCCACGTAGACGGAACGTTTCCTAAAGCCACCAAAAGCCGATAACTTATTATAGGCTCTGAACAACGGGGGTGCGGTGGTGGGAACTGAAGTTGTTCGTGGAGGCATTGAGAGAGGATGTTGGTAAGATGTAAGAGGAGTTGGCGTGGGCGTGTGGGTGAACTGCGGGTCCTCGCACTCTCGGGAGGTGGCGATGTTGGCAGTATAGCGGGAAACGGCGTAGGCCTTTTTCATTCCTACGACAAGCTTTTGGCCGGGAGTACAAAATGTGCATATTTTCGGAAGCGACCGCACACTTTCTAGAAGTTTCAGTGCACTGGTGATATGCAGATTAGCAGAAATTTGCCGCAGGCTGCTTGATAGTACGCCATTTCTGTAAGCTCGCGCCGACAAAGCTATGGCAAGTTTTTCAGCTGTGAAGACAGATGTCGTGATAACCGCAGCGGCTGCCATTTCGGTGCCGCTCGTGTTGGTGACGCTCAAGGAATGGGCAAGTTTTCGGCGGTACGACAGGCGTCTATGCACCGAGTAAATGAAAGTTTCAGTAAGCGTGTTGGAGGGGCTTGCATCAGGCTATTTGGCGTACTTTGTATAAATTGGGCGCATGTTTTGGGGATGGGTTAGACTTTGATGGAAAGTGAGGAAACGAGAAGGTGTTCCAATATAGTGGAAATTCTCCTATGTAACTCTCTATGTAGCCGTTCTGGCCGCTTTTTGTGAGATAGGTGCATTCGATCCGTTAAACATTATCCTTCCGGTGCTTTCTTGACCGCTTCAATTGCTATATGCGATAAAGTGCTTGTAGTTCCTCCAATTTCTATTTCTCTAAATCCGCCCTGGTGAGAACTGTTTGCTAAGGTTTTTGGATATTTATTGCAGGCCTTAAAACACGGACGAAAAATTCTGGATGGTGTTGCGAAGTTATGACCATTACACTGACAACTTACAGCATACTTGCATCAGCAATAAAAAGATATCGCTCACACGAGACCAGTATGAATTCTACCATGACTACTTGGTTGGATCAAAACCGTAGTGTTTTCCATACTATAAGGTGTTTTCTCCTCACAACGCGTACAATACTGCCAAAATAAGGCATCCGGGACTTTTGTAAGGGAAACTGACCACAACGTAAGAAAAGGTAACATAAAGAATGGTTTGCAAATACAGAATTTGAGCAGCACTCAGAAAATATTATCTGCATGTTATGGCTTAACAATACAATGTTTAGGCGTTTTTTTTGTCCATGGAGCTAAGATTAAGCTTGGGAAAAAGGTGTTGCACTCTAACAAACTGTAAGACAACTGGGAACACTGTAACACAAACTTTCGGTTGACTTTTTATTAATATAGTGGGACAGGAGTGTTTCATCAAAACTTTGTTTACTAGTCTTCTAACAAAATATAAAGCAAGCATTCACGAATCCCATATACTCCACATGCCAGCTGAGCCGGCTGCATTTTTTTCAATGATTAGAGAAAGGGTCAATTGTGCTGTACTCCCTTCTCACTTAGCTACAAATAAATTTTATTCGCACAAGTTGTGACTCTGCCGAGATTTCGAAAAAAACGAATAATGCGCGGTCACTGAACTGTATACTTCCGAAATATTCATCCGCCTCTTGTGAGAGGCAATAATGAGGCATGCTCCGTAACTTCCTCTCTAATAGTAAGCCTCGGAAAACCAAGCATGACCCCTAAGAACTAGTGGAGTATTGTTTCTTCCTGATTATTCCTTTAACATAAAAAAGTGAGACCCTGTTTACTACTCGATTAGTGATCAGAGGGCAAGTAATGATCAACATGACGATACTTTGATTTATGTGCGTTTAGAGTGATACATTTGACTAATTTAAAGATGTGGCATGGCTCCTCCACAAACTCGATCCTCATGTGTGCGTATTCAAGGGTCCACCTTACTTCTATGTCCAACTTATTGAAGTCTCCGAAGGCTGCAAGAGTTAATGCGAAAGTGATGTTAAATACCATTTGGTTTCTGCTTAGCAGAACTGGCCCTGTTATCTCCTAAATAACGAAGGTGGACTTTCGCCATCAATGTTTCAAAGGACTCAATTTTACTGCTATCACACCATGGCATTTCTCGAATATAGCATGTGCATTGCTTTTAGGAATATTTGTTAATTAAATCCCACAGAAAATGCCTACGTGATCAATGAAAACTAACATACCTGTATTAAAAAGGGGTATGAAACGGCTTCGCAGTAACCCATGAACGGCTATTAGGAAGAACAACAAACAGTGACTTTTAAAAAAAATAGTTCTACCATCCCATAGTTTTAGTCTGTGGACAAGTTAACAGCAGCTTCCAGAAACCCAACTTTCATCCTGGAGCCCTCATTGAGTGCGCACCGGCTGCAGCATAACGCAACAAAATGAAATAAGGACGGATGCTAATGGAGGCCGAAACGAATGCAATACCTTGTTTCACGAACCAACTTACGATTTCAAACACCAGCATCTCACAATACTCTTAAGCCTTGTCATGGCGTATACTCTGAAGTGACTGAATAGCCCAAATACAAAGATTTTGTCACACGATAGCGGAGAACCAGCTCACAATTATTAAGTGCGTCATTCAGAGGTGTAGAAAAACCAAATTAAACAAGGCGCATATTCCTAACGTTTTACAAATGTAAGCTCCTTGAGCCAGTACGTCGCTTATTATAATTGTAGCAGTTTTAGCACGGTACAAGGACCAGTCACGTTCAGACAAGCTGCGCAAATGCTCAGAGTAGACCAAAAATCCGGCATTTATTTATATACAAACAATTGTAG